>JARYGA010005810.1:0-44747 GCA_030545235.1 Helianthus tuberosus
CTACACATTTAAGACGGGTCGACCAACTCTATGATTTTTTTTGGGTTTAGTATGTATACTACCTAATCCCGACTAAGGCTGCTGGGTATGGTGACGGGATGAAGACGGGGGGAGGATGAAGACGGGGGGCGGGATGGGGTGACGGAGCCGGCGCCGAGAAGAAAGAAAGGGGCCCACCTGTTTTGGATCGTCCTCAACGTCGATATTCCGACGGAGAGGACGGGGACTGGATGAAGACGGGGTATGGCGGGATGGGAGGACGGGCGTCGCACATGGAGGACGGATGGGCGACGGTGCCATACCGTCTAGCCTAACTCCTAAGATTTTTTAACACCGACACCCATGAAATTAGACACTGATCCCCATAAAAAAAGTAATATAAGTTTCTCGAAATTTACATTTGCAAAGCTATTAAAAACTAATTAACGCATATAGAATAATTATAAACTAACTATTTATTTGGTCTAACACCCATTGTCCCGTTAATTCTTATAAACCCAATAAGGGTATACGGTGTGGGCGGCAAAGGGATGCGGTAAAGTGGGTTTGCCGCGCGGTAACACCGCCGCCAACCCTCTTTGTCGCGCGATGATCTTTCTCATCGGTGACCTGATACCGATTCAGTGAAGGGAGGGAAGGGGAGAGAGAGGGGGTGTGTGTCGTGGGGTCTATGTCATCTCAACCAATCACACATTTTTTCTTTTTTTTTAAATAGTTTACCAATTCATGAATTGTCTAACCATTACCAACACTTTTGAATATAGTTTAAACAATTAAGACCGTGGGGTATGGTGGTGGGGCTTGGGTTGGGGGCATGAGTTGACACGTGGAATTGAAGATTAACAAACCCAAAGCCAAGTTTTAAGGGGGTATGGTGGGCGTGGCCAAGCCACATCAACTTTTTTTCTTTATATATATTTATAACCATTAAAAACTGAATAAACATACATAATAATTATTAAAATAAAAAACAATCATTCTTCGTCGTCTTCGTCGGTTTCGAACCCAGGAATCGTTGAAACATGATCCACCAAATCAGATCGAAGGTTGTGATGTATATCCCTTGACTTGATCAAATATTCATTTGACGCTTTATCTTCGTTTGTAACGTTACCTAGTTAGGGGTCATCGTCATCATAGTAGGTAACGACCGCTCTACCTTCATTCTCCAAAATCATGTTGTGAAAAATGATACATGCGTACATCACGTTTCCAATCTGATCCTTGTCTCATAGTCCACAAGGCATTGCCAATATTCGCCACCTTTTCTTCAAAACACCTAATGCTCGCTCGACGTCTTTACGTGCAGCTATTTGGACCCCGTTAAACTTTTATCTCTTTGGATCTATGGTACCGTGTCTAGTGAACGATTTTACGAAAACCCCCCACTCTGGGTAAATCCCATCAACTAGGTAGTACCCATACACGTACTCAACCTCGTTTACAAAGAAAGTTCATTTGGGTCCTATACCATTTACCCGATCATTGAAAAGGGGCGAGTGGTTTATGATGGTAATATCATTATGTGAACCTGGCATACCGAAGAACGCATGCCATATCCAAAGATCTTGGGACGCAACCGCTTCAAGCATGATGGATGGCATCCCGTGAAATCAACTCGTGTGAGCGCCTTGCCATGCGGTAGGACAAAATTCCCAAGGCCATTTCATACAATCTAAACTACCTAGCATCCCGGGTAGCCCATGATAATCTGCGTGATGTTCCAATATTTGTTGCATGTCGCTGAACGAGGGCTTTCTCAAATATTTTTTCCTATAAAGTTCTAAAATACACGAACAAAAGTTGTGAAGACTTTCTCTAGCTACATATGCAGACATTTTTAAATAGTCATCCATAATGTCCGAACTATTGTCGTACGCTAACTGTCTAAGTGCGGCCGTGACCTTTTTCCACGTACTAAATCCTAAATGCCCGGTTACATCCGGTTTTTGTTGGAAATAAACATACTTCTCCTCAAGATCTCTAAATATCCTTAAAAATAAGTTTCTACTCATACGAAAACGACGCCTAAACATTTTTCATCATACTTAGGTTTCACTGAGAAGTAATCGCTTACCAACAAATCGTTAGCGGTGTGCCGTTCACGAGCGATGTACCTGCTCCTCTGTTTAGGTTACGGAGTCTCTTCCTCATCGTCTTCGTCTTCCACGATAGGTTTCACCACCGCCACGATCGTTTGTAGAAATATTTCCGCACCATCGTCAGATGATGATGACGATTCACTTGAACTTTAAGAACTCATGGCAAGATTGTGTTTTATGTGTTTGATATTGTGTGAGAAAAATGTTAAATATGGTAAGGTATTTATAAAGGAATTTTTTTTTTAAATAATGCCCAAAACGGCTAGGCCAACGGCTAGTTTGGTTTGGCCATTGAGAGCCCGCCATGTCAGCTTGCTAGACCCGCCCCACGCTCGTCTTCAAACCCAAGCCCCTTGGGCCACGCCCCAACCCAAGCCCACCCGGGGTGGTGGCTTGGGCGTTTTCCCCCAACCCAACCCCCATACTGGCACATTTTCATTGGTTGATTTTAAAGTTTACCACTTTCAAATATCTAACCACTCCCTACATCCTAACCAATTTAATAAGGTAAGCTCATTACCTCATTAGCCCTATATCCATTAGCCCAATACCCATGTTAAAAAAATTAAACAATTTACCTACCTAATAAACAATTAATTTACAATATTGTCATAGTGAAGGAACGATCAAAAGCCATAATCTCATTGCCGCCCCAAGCCTCTAAAAGCCCATTTTGGTAGAGTCGTCGTTGCCGGAGCTGCCTGTGTAAACCAACTGAGCCACTAGTGAGCTACTCGAGACCGGCTTGCTAAAAACTCAAATCAATCTAATATGCATTTTCTAATAACGAGTTATGTATCTTTAATTTGTATTTGGAATTTCATTTGGTTATTTCTTTTTGTTATATGATTCTAGTCGACCCGACCCGGGTCGAAAAAATTTTAATTTTACCGATAGCCAACCAACACCACCTTAAAATTTCCAATCCCCATGAAAAAAATTTCTAAGTTCATCACCAACAAAATGATAAGGGCTTTTAGGAGGTCTTTGGAAGCATTTTGTTTTCCAGAGAGTTCGCTATCCACAGTAGTTGACATAAAAAAGACCTGACTCCAATTATACACGTGGCAAGTAAGCTCCTCAAATGCATCAACATGGCAAAACTCAAAAAACCGAGTCTAGTCTTTTGACAAGTTAACTCACTAGAAACATGATTTTTCTAAAACACCTAGTAATAAATAAAATAAGCAACTTTTTGATTTTTTTTTTCTTTATATGTAATCAGTCTACAGCGAACTCATTGGATGGAATAATCGACACCGTCTCTGCAAGCCACCCAATTGCACCATTGGTCAATGCACTTAAAACAGATGGGAAGCTTGTTTTTGTTGGTGCAGTTTTGGAGCCATTTGAGTTAACTGCAATTTCTTTATCTCCGGGTTAGTGTTCTTCATATATTTTCTTAAGCTGGCTGCATTTACTTTAACCAAAAGGGATTTGATTTGCAGGGAGGAAAATGGTGGCTGGTAGTGCAATAGGGGGGCTGAAAGAGACTCAAGAAATGCTTGATTTTGCAGCAAAACATGGAATAACTGCAGATATCGAGCTAATTCCCATTGATTATGTGAACACTGCCATGGGCCGTATGTTGAAATCTGATGTCAAATACCGATTCGTCATCGATGTAGCCAACTCCCTGAAAGCTCCATAGGTGAAGTTTGGTTTGGTTTAAATTGTGTTACATTATTTTCATGGCTACACCGCCTAGCTTCGTGGTGTTAATAATTTGTATGTTGTAATGTATGAAATAATTTGAATGCTTTTATTCATATTTAATAAGTAGACAGTTTATTTTACCAAATTAATGTAAACTATTAAAGTACTTAAATAAATTGTGCTTAAAGATTTGTGTTCATGCCCTGAAAAAACTTCTCTTTTTTTTTAACGGCATACGGTTAGGATATTACTAACCGGTTTAATAGTTAGTATGTTAGTATTACCAAGTTAGCATTAAAATCCCCCTGAGCTTGAACTAAAAACCTCCAAAGAAACAAAGCTTCCTACCTCTCATAAAAAAAAATTAATGGCATTTCTAAGAAATTGTCGTCTGGCTACACTAATTTAATGCTATGTTGGAGGTACCCATAGGCCATAGTCCCATACTACTGCCACAACAACCAAACTTCAATGCACCAAGCCACAAAATCAAGTCAGAGCGAAGTTAGTAAGACCGGGCGGTGTGGTCTAGCCCCCTCCCCCCCCCCCCCCCCCCCCAAATCAACACAAATGGCACCCACATAACGCCCCTCTCCCCATCTCCTAGACAACAGGGGGTTGATAACAACTAGTAATTGGTGGGTCCTCAAATTTTCAAACGGTGAAAACCGTAACATTTCAAAAAAAAAAAAAAAAAAAACCTTTAAAATTTTTACTTTTAACACTATATGTATCCCATAACTTTTACCAAAATCACACCATTCTATATAATCATTTCTCTTCAATTTTTATACAATCTCAAACTACCCATTTCACACAATGTTTCTCAACAATGACCAAAATGCGTGGGACCCCAACAATCCGCTTTGTGCTAATCTCGCAAACAACGAGCAACAAAATCGGTACCGAATAGACTCGCAAACAGGTGAGATCGGGTATTATCCAATACCCCCTTCCATGCCAACATCCCCTCATCCGTCACCATCACCACCACTTCCCGGTTTTTTGGATACTATTTCACACCAAATCAGCCACCAACAATTTTTCAACAAACCCAAAACATACCCGAAACCCTAAACATACCCAAAACTCAACCCACTTCCTCAAGAGGTAGACGCGTAAGAAGGCACCGTTAGAAGACTAAGAATGTCGAACGTACTCCCAAAACGGTCAAGAGGTGGACGCCTAGCGAAGAACTAGCTAAGAATGTCGAACGTACTCCCAAAGCGTATAGCCACGTACCTTTTAAAGCTTTCCTTCCAAACGGTTATCCGACCCTCCTTGATTACTTGAAGTTCCACCCAAATTTCCTATAGAATTCAATTTGGATACATTCCTTAGAACTCATAATTCTATATTCAACATCCAATGTTTTCAACTTAGTCAAATAAGTGATTCTTTCATATAAATCAATATTTCAAGATTCACTTAGATAGTTTTTTCGAACACCTTGAAGGCGAGATCATTACAATAACATTACCATGTTCATTAGTAACTAATTAATCATATCAAAGCACCCTTTTTCATGCTCACATGACAATAATACCATAAACAACACTTGTACTTACCTCATCCCAATCAAATAGCATCAATTATCACAATGATTCAAGTGATTATTACAAAACCCACATAACCCACATATGATAAACATTGAAATCACTAGGTTATGACATGAAACTATCAATTTCTTGTCTAAAACTTGTTCTTAGGATTATAATCATCCTAATTTAGTCCTAACATCAATCAATTCTCTAAAAACTTCAATTATGAGAATTTAGGAATAATCAAAACATCATCATGTATCAAAATTAAGCATACCTTGTGATACCCTAAGTGTAATGATCACGAATTTAGCTTGGAATCGAATGAAATTCGATTTCTTTCCTTGATTTTGAGTAGAAATCGATGGACTAGGGTTTAAGAACAAGAAGTTTGCTCCTGGGTGTTTTGGTCGAACTGGATAACACACACAGAGTGTGTTTTTGTTTTATGTTTATCCTGTATTCTAAAACAACTTTCAATTATGGCATAATTGGTCCCTCTAGTTTTTAGAATAGGTAAAATGATTAGAAATACTTGATTCCCCATCATTTATATCTTGTATTTAACTAGGTTAATATTCCTAATTCATATTTTCACTACTTCAATAATATTACTTATACATGTTTACGCACATATACAATTTAATATTTTTAGGGGTGTTACAAGTCTACCGCCCTTAAAGAGGATTTCGTCCTCGAAATCATAATACGCATCAAATAAGGAAGGGTATAACCGTCTCATCTCTCATTCGGACTACCACGTGGTGTCCGATCCCTTCCGGTGTTCCCATTTGACATTAACTTGTTTGATTTCCTTGTTTCTCAGTCTTTTAACCGTTCGATCAAGAATTGTGATAGGCTTTATGACATAATTCAGTTTATCCTCCACTTCAATATTATTGTAACTTATATAAGTTGTTTTATTAGCTAAGAACTTTCGCAATTGTGAAACATGGAAAGTGCTATGTATACCGCTCAGCTTTTCTGGTAGTTCGAGTCAGTAAGTTATTTTACCCACACGTTCAATGATTTTGAATGGTCCAATAAACCTTGGACTCAATTTCCCCCACTTTCGGAATCGGATGATCCCCTTTCACGGAGATACTTTAAGCATAAACATAACATCAACCTGAAATTCAATTGGCCTTCGTCTTTTATCAGCGTAAGAGTTTTGTCCGTCTTGGACAACTTTCAAATCAACTCGGACCACTTAAATTTTCTTATTAGTGGTATGGACTACATCTTTGTGGGCTAATTCTCGCCGACCCATTTCATTTAAACACACCGCGGTTCGACATTTTCTGCCGTAAGGCATTTCGTTCGGAGCCATTTCAATTCTGGAATGATAGCTGTTGATATATGAACATTCAACTAGGGGTAGATAGATATCCCAGCTACTGCCAAACTCAATAATATATGCTTGTAGCATGTTTTCGAGCGTTTGGAATTGTTCCTTCGCTTTGCCCATAGGTCTGCGAATGATATGCGATACTAATGAACAACTTAGTACCCATCTGCTTTTAGAAATTGTGCCAAAAATTTTGAAGTAACCTATGTATCTCTATCCGATACGATAGACACCGGCACTCCATGGCGAAATATGATTTTATATATATATATATATCTCCGACATCTTCCCAGAAGTGTATGTCTCGCGAATAGGAATAAAATGAGCATTCTTGATCAATCTATCAACTACCCACATGGTCTCATATCCACGTGTTGTTCCTGGTAGTTTAGTTAACAGATCTATAGTGATGTGCTCCTATTTCTACATCGGAATATCTAACGGCTACTATTTACCGTAAGGCTTCTGGTGGTCTGCTTTTATTCGTAACAATTTAAGCATTTTTCTACATATTTAATTATGTCTCGTTTCATTTCGGGCCACCAATAATTTTGTTTCAAATCTTGGTACATTTTGGTAGCTCCCGGATGAATAGAATAACAGGACTTGTGGGTTTTATCAAGAATAAGAGTTTTAACATTACATGTGTTTGGAACCCATATTCTACCGAAACGGGTTTTTTTCCATTACTAGTATCCTTCAAGTCTTTGGGCTGACCCACAATTCTGTTACCGTCTCTAATCGATGTCTTTGCCTACTATTTAACTCCTTTTGCTCAAAAAAATAATTGAGACTTTTATGGTTAGTGAAAATTATACATTTCACACTATACTGGTAATGTCTCTATATTTATTTAAGGCACAACTACTGTCGCCAATTCCAGATCATGTGTCGGATATTTCTTTTCATGAATCTTTAATTATCTTAAAGCATACACTATTACTTTTCTTTGAGTATTCGAAAGGCATCTTCTTGTGCGCTTTCCAAAACAAATTTCTCATCTTTACGGGTCAACTTGGTTATTGGCGTTGAAATTTTGGATAAATCTTGTATAAATCTCCGGTAATACTCCGTAAGACCTAGGAAACTCCTAATCTCTGATGGATTCTTCGGAGGTTTCCATTTAAATACAACTTCTATTTTGAACGGGCCCACCGATACTCCATCGGCACTGCTAATATGCCCCAAAAATTGTACCTTGCGTAGCCAAAAGGCACATTTAGAAATTTTCGCGTAAAGTCTCTCACGCCTAAGATTTTCAAGTACTTCACGCAATTAACGCTCGTGATCCGTTTCACGCTTCGAATACAAGAAAATATCGTCGATGAATACTATCACCGACTTATCTAGCATCGGTTTGCAAACGCGGTTCATGAGGACCATGAAAGCCGTAGGTGCATTTGTTAATCCGAAAGACATTACTAAGAATTCGTAATGTCCATAACGTGTTCTAGACGCTATTTTCGGCATGTCTTCTCCTTTAGGAATAATGCTAACGCTCCCCACGGAGAAACGCTTGGCCATATAAATTCCTTATCGAAAAGCTTTTACAATTTAGATAATAATTCTTATAGTTCCGATGACGCTAATCAATACGGAGCTTTGGCTACCGTCTTCGCGCCTGGAACAAATTCGATGCCAAATTCCACCTCGCGTTCGGGTGGTATCCTCGTTAGATAATTCGGAAAACATATTCAAACTCCCGTACGATTGATAAGTCTTAAATTTCTAGAGATTCTTTAATCAAATCATGTATGCAATCCACTTACATCCATGTTATACAAGCTTATAAGCTTCAATAAATGAGCAATTAGGGGACTACAACTTTTCTTCCCATAAGTAGTAACATGCTTTCCGCTCGAAGACATTAGTAGTATCTCCTTACTGTTGCATATTACTTTCCCGTGATATCGAGCTAGCCAATATATCCCGATTACCACATTGAAATTCTTCCATTAACATGGAAATTAGATCGACGAAGTAATCTTCATCGTTAATACTAAATTTGCAGTTTCAACACATATCATAACCAACAAAACTTTTTATTATTACCTATTTCTACTTCTTAAAGCATAGGTAATTTCGTTAACGTGAATGTAGGGTGTTGAATAAATCGATGTAAAACAAAAGATTTATTTGCACCAGTAACAATTTAAAATTCATGCTGAAATTGAAGTTACAAGAATATACCTGAAACGACATCAGGTTCCGCTTTAGCCTCTATGGCTATCATGTGGAATGACCTTGCCCTCGATTTCTGGGCATGAGACTTTGTGTTAGTTGTTCCTTTGGTTCCAAGCCGCTCTGGACATTTAGACTTCTTATGTCTCGGCTTATAGCATTTACCCTTGTGAATTTTTCCACATGTTTTACAGTGATGTAACTCCCTTTTTGTAACTCCTTTCTTGGAAGCTTTATTAGACCTTGATTTCTTTACGGGACTTGGATTCACATCCAACACCCTTCTTTCATTTCTTTCTTGTAAGATACTGTCTTTTAGTTCAGTCATCATATCGTCCACCACGGGCACGATTGTGGTTTGTAATCTATCGATAAACTGCGACAGACTATTTTCTAAAGCCTTTCCGACTTCCTCGGAAATCTTAGCTTTCATTTGTTCAGTCAAGTGAGATGTCGAATCATCTCCGGTTATTCCATACATTTCTTTAACTGAAACGTCCATAGTAGTTAATCAGTAACTATTGAATTCATTTCCATTTCGTTATATGGAAATTTATATCACACACACTTAATCATAAGTGATGTGTTATTCCTTTTTCGGTTTGGTCAAGTATATAACTTGCCTCACCTTTCTTACTTAGTGTATTTCCCAGGTTCGAGCGTATTCATACACTCCTCCCATACCCTTTTCACATATTTTACATCATTTAAATCTTTAAATCTAGACTCATTTATAAGTAACTCTTACCGGATGTCTTGATCAAGCTTTGAACCGAACACACTTTGTCTTAACGAAGCTCTGATTACCAACTTGTAAGACCCTTATAACCATTTAATAATCCATATAATATTTAACACATTTAAAATGCCGTTTTTACAAAACTTGAACAACACGACATTTACCTAGAGTTTAAATAACCTTTAAACAATATTTATATGATTTAAGACTTCTTAAACATAACGGTTATAATTATTACACATAAGTTTCGTGACAAAAGAAACTATTGTAATTGCGGAAGCTTTGCCATTTGTGTGTTCGGTCCTCAAGTGTGCTTGATCATCATCCGCAAGTTTCTACCTGTTACCTATAACCAAAATCATCAATCATTAGTTATAATAAGTTATAATGAGCATCTGTAAGTTCCTGGATTGAAACAAACACTCAAAACAACAATTTCTGAAAAATTTGGTTGTCGTGGGGCGCAACGAATGAAGGCTACAGCCATCGCGGGCCGCGAGCAACGTCGCATTGCGCGACAGGTTTCAGGTTCTGCCGTCGCGTAGCGCGACGGCCTTCTTTCGACAGAAAGATCAGTTTCCGGATCTGCATATTCCCAGCTCAACTATATTATACTAAAACGATCATAACTCCTTCATTATTGATCCAAATGCAGTTCTGTAACATGCTTAACATTTTAGTCCTCGGTTTATAATAATTTCTTCCTACATGATTGTAATTCGACCATCTATACTACGGAATCACAATCTAACATTCACATGAACAATTTTCTTAAAATTTTAGTCCTCGGTTTATAATAATTTCCAAGTTATTTTGACCCGTTTGTGCTTTATAAACAATAACTTGGTTTTTACTTCCAAAATTCTACACCACCAACATATATAACATGCTTAACATAATGGTGCTTTATATATGCAATTTAGGTGACCTTACCTACATAGGTATGGTTAAATTCGATTACATTTCGACACTTATATACAAACAACTTATGCGCTCTTATGTATATATGTATGCTTAATCAACTCGTTTCAACCTTAATTACTTTAATGGATTTAACATGAATCTTTTAATATGGATTCGGCATCTTTTAGTCATACTCAATCCTGAGTTTATGACACATATTCATCATTAACCGTTTCTCGGCTAACGAACCTAATGCGTATTTTCTAAGAACCCGGGCATTATTTGAAGTCTTATTATTGTGCGACCTTCCTATCACACCCCAACCGATGGCGGAAACATCGGGATGAGACAAAAACAAGATTGCAAGAGACTTTATAACACTATGTGACAATAATTAATTAAATCCGAATTTCATTACATAAACTAGATTGTCATACAAGGTTCAAATGCAAGAAATAACATTGTCTCACAACAAACATAACATCAAAATAGATAAATTAATCTAGGTGTGTATCTAAGTCCACCTAAATCTTGATTCATCATCTCAACAATTCAACCTGCAACATATATTAAAATAGAGTTCAATCCAAAAGCAAAGGCGAGTATACAAGTTTGTTACATAGCATAATATAGGATAAAATTGTTTAAAGTGCTCATATCCAACATGAATCATATTAAGCAAGTTTACTAGTGTGACAACCCGAGTTTTCAAGGTCTCTATCCGATTTAACTTCGTACTTACTTGCCAAGTGTGTTTAATAATTATTTGAGGTGCAATCTAAGTGTATTTGTGATGTGCATATTATGTGTGTATTAGTTATGTATATGTTGCATTAATAAGATGATTGAGTATTTATTAAAATTATGGGATCCTTGGCCGAAAACAACCCCCATCCGAAAACACTTTCCTCACGAAAACACCCAAGTGTTTTCGTCATCTATGGGTCCAACGAAATCAAGAGTGGGCCTTTGGGCCCAATAGCGATCCGTTATAACTTATTTTGATTCCTTTACGCGAGAGTTTATTCGGCAACCCTAATCACCTCTCACTCTCTCTCGCTCTCCCTTGTAACCTAACGGCAGTCGTGAGCACTCAAGGTTGTTACGTCGATCGATTTACTGTTTCTTCTGTTGAGGTTAGTGATCGATCACGTATGATTAATTGATTTAAAGCACTTGATTATCTGTTGGCGACACGAATAAACTGTATATGATTCTTGTTTGTGGTTTGTATAGATGAGCATGTTAAGGATTCTTATAATCCGATTGATGATCATGATGTATGATGTTAATGTTTGATTTATTATGTCGCATAGTTGTTTCGTCGTGATTGAATTGTTATGATAGTTGTATATACTAAATCAACAAGCCTCTTGCATGTTATATATTCTTTTTTTTTTTTCGGCTGTTAATGTTGGAACATGGCATCACATGGGTTGTTCATGTGATAGATATATTAATGAGTATGGGGAATAGAGTTGCATGGGGTAATGATTTGACCAGGGCCGTCCCTGAAAATGATATAAAATTTTTGGGCCTCGTGCGAGACAAAAAAATTGGGCCCCCTCCCTATAATATAAACTCATCAATTATATATCAAAAAAAAAAACCAACAATACAACGCTAATTGTGATAAAGACGCTAATTATGATAAAATAAACAAAACAAAAACAGTGTAGCAAAATGATCAAACTTATTTACTTAAGCGAATCGTGAGGCTCTCCTAGCGATTTTGAAAGTAAAGCTCTCGATCAAGTAATTATAATCCATACCGATTCTTCTCTATATTTCAATGTACCACAATTATCCATGTTCAGAAAGTGAATGCAGAACTCAAATTCGCATTGATTAAAAACAATAAATCCAAGTATTATCTTACAAATAAATTGATACACCTAACATTATTTTTAACCCCATCTGGATAAACAAAAATAACTAACACTTGAATCTTTTTTAGCAAAAAGAACTGTAATATATGTGTAAACATATCCAAATTAGTTTCGCAACACGAACCTTATCATACAAATAAAATAAATAGAACTAGATATTGAGTTGTTCCAAGTTTATATTATGAATGGTTAAATGAGAAACAAGAAATACAATACCTACAAACTTAAACAAGTAAACATGTCAAATTTGTTATGTAAATGATTAAATAGAAGAAAAAAAATCAAAGAACTTGCAAAGTTATAAAGGCCAAAATTTAAATTTAAATGTGAAAACTAAAATTAAAGTTGATGTAATCGGCCCAAAACCGGCCCTGGATTTGACAATGTCAGTACACTATTTCTTATACATGTAATCGGCCCATGTGATCCCTGTTCTAGTTCAATTATCAAGTTAGGAAATAAATAAATATTACATGTCATAGTTTGGTCCAATAACCTCTTGAGGTGATAAACATAGTTGTCGGCCATTTTAAAAGAACAATAAATATATACATGTGCAATATGAGTGTGCGAATGAGTGCAAAGGTTTGGAACCGATTGCGTGCAGATGATAGCTAAAGCCATTGAAACTGCCTTAGATGATCATACTTGGTATGTGAATTGATTAATGATGCGACCATGTAACTGTTAGAATTATTAAGGGTTTTGGAAACTCGTAACTTTTAAGTGATGATTAGAATTGTTACTGTTATTCGTAACTGTTACTGATGATATTGATGCCACAAACGAAAACACAACAACCGGATGAAAACATCTTGGTGTTTTCGTCAAGCCATATGTCCGACGAAAACCCGGGTTTTCGTCAAAAGTGATTTCGCCATTAGTGTTTTCGCCAACATGTGTTTTCGCCACATGCATGTTTTCGTTGAGTGTTATGACACGTTAAACCTGTTAAACATTAACCCTGTTAGTTCAGTTAACCCTATTAGTTCATTAACTCTGTTAGGTATGTTAAGTATGTTAACTGATAGCCATGTTGGAAATTGACCAAGAACTCAGTTATATGATGTATGATTGTATGAACAGGAAATAACTGTTATGTGTTACTTGATGATGAGTGCATAAACACACTTTGTGACATAGATTACATGTGAAACATTGTGAACTCGAAACTGATTGTATATACGTGCGTACTATAGGTCGTGATTGATTAATTGCGAGCGTGTATTCCTTTAGCATACCGAGCAAACCAAGGTGAGTTCACACTCTTACCAAGGCATGGGATTCCCCGGTGGGTTGGGAATGGGATTGAATGATTACTTGTACTTACATCACTACTAGACTACTTACCACGGTCCTCGGATTGGGAAGGATGCCTGTGCCAAAATCTACGTAAAGCCTACGTACTGTCCTCGGTTTGGGAAGGACACTAGTGTTAAAACCTACGTAAATCCTACGTACCATTGTCCTCGGATTAGGAAGGACACTAGCGCTAAAACCTACGTACTCGCTACGTACTGTCCTCGGTTGGGAAGGGCACTTACGTAAAACCTACGTAAACTTATACTTGCTACTATCCTCGGATTGGGAAGGATACTTATGGATACAACTAGTCTAGTAACTTACAGTATGGGAAGCCCCCACTAATTGAACTTACAACATGGGAATCCCCCACTAGATGAACATACAAATGGCCTAGTAATACACGGCATGATTATATACGAACTTACGATTTGTTAAACGAACTTATTACTGAACAACCAACTGTGAACTTGCTCAACTTTGTTGTTGACTCTCTGTTACATGCCTTGCAGGACGTTAGGTATCTATGGAGCTTGCATGGGAGCCGAGAGGAGTCGTTGTGGGACATGGACAGCTGTGTGCCATGCTAAACATTTGAAACGTTTAAACTTATGTTGGGTTTACATATTTATGCTTCCGCTAAACGCTTAACTATGTTATGGTTTTGAACACCTTTCGTATTGATGAATGACTTTTATTTATTACTTACAATGTTCAATATGATTGGTGGCTTGATCCTGGTCAGTCACGCCTCCAAGCGGTGATACTCTGCATGTGGATTTTGGGGGTGTGACAGATTGGTATCAGAGCCATTGGTTATAGTGAACTTGGTTTTAATAAGGGAAAAAGTTTTTATTAAAACCAGACTATAACCTGAACAGTGCTCAACGATCCACAACGACGCTTCGCTCCACGTGCAAGACTCAACATTCTAGGTGATATGGTTTATGTTTATATTACCTACTTGCTAAATACATAATTACATTGCTCATAGTATGCTTAGATGAACGTAACAACTACTACTTGAAATCTTGTATGCTCACACTCTTCTGTCATTCCACACTTGCGTATTGATATGACGCACTTCTCACTTGTGTTCTCTTACTTGTGAAGATCATGAGTGGATGCGTTAACATGACACAAGCCCAGCTGACGGCTTTGATTAACGAACAAGTTGCTGCGGCACTTGCAGCCGCACAAGCAGGAGGTATACCCTGCAGTCGTAACTCACACTAGGATCTTTAGATCCTACACTCCTAAACCAACTCTTGTGTTTAACCTTGTTCTGATTCTTATACACAACAGGTCAGCACGCTCAGCCACCTATTTACACCTTCAAGACTTTCATGGACTGTCGTCCTAGCACATTCAGTGGCACGGAAGGGGCAGTTGGACTCCTCCATTGGTTTGAAAAGCTCGAGTCCGTATTTGAGATGTGTGAATGCCCTGAAGCTCGCAGGGTAAAATACGCCACTGGTACTCTAGAAGGCATTGCGCTGACTTGGTGGAATGCGCAAGTTCAGATGTTAGGGTTGGCAGCTGCTAACGCCACCCCTTGGAACGATTTCAAGGAAATAATCAAGCAAGAATACTGCACATGTGATGACATCCACAAGTTAGAAGTGGATTTCTTTAATCTGAAAATGACGGGGTCAGAGATTGAGGCGTATATGAAAAGGTCAAACGAGCTGGCCATCTTGTGTCCAACCATGGTGGACCCCCCTATCAAGCGCATTGAGTTGTATCTCAAAGGGCTAGTACCGGAAATTCAAAGTCATGTGACATCGGCCAACCTTGCTACTATCCAGGATGTTACTCGTCTTGCTCATCGCCTCACAGATCAGGCAGTGGAACAGAACAAGCTGCCCAAACGTATCAGTGCTACTAATGCTACTACTTCTGCTACTCCCAGTGACAATAAGCGGAAATGGGATGGGGATTCCAGCAAGGGTTCAGCTACAGCCCAGTCTCAGGCACAGCAGCGGAAGACTGATAACTACCAGAGCCCTGGTCAGCAATTTTCTGGTAGTCAATGACAAGGTGGATATCGAGGAAATCACCCAAAGTGCAACAGATGCAACAGACACCACAGTGGTCAGTGCAACAAGGTTCATTGTCAGAGATGTCTCAAGATGGGTCATGAAGCCAAAGATTGCAGGAGCTCACAACCTGCACATCAGAATCGTCAGCAGCAACAGCAAACACCGCAGAACCAGCAACAGCAACAGGGTAACAAGGGATGCTTTCAGTGCGGAGCTGAAGGTCACTACAAGAGACACTGCCCACAGTTAAATCAGAATCAGAACAATAACAACAATAATCGGGGCAATGGGAACAACAACGGGGGAAACAATGATGGAAACAATGGTGCCAGGGGTCGTGGGGTGCGGATACCAGTTATATGTCTCTGAAAGTTAGCCAAATGCTTAAACGCGCACCAACACTTTTGAACACCAAACATGTCGTAGAATTAGCTAACAGTAAAAGTCTGGAGGCCACACACGTAGTTCAGGGTTGTAATCTTATCCTCGCTGGTCAGACTTTCCCCGTTCTAAACGGGGATTTCCCAAATGTTATCATAACCTGAAGGTGTGCGAGGGAGTTTGGCTATGAAGTCCATAGCGATGCTATCCCATTTCTAAACGGGGATTTCAGGTTGTTCGAGCTTTCCAGAAGGTCGTTGATGCTCAGCTTTGACCTTCGAGCAGGTGAGACACTTAGAAACATAAGTGGCAATTTCTCTCTTCATACCCGGCCACCAATAGGATGTACGTAGATCGTGGTACATCTTGGCAGCACCAGGATGAATTGAGTACTTAGACTTGTGTGCCTCCTTCATGATGAGTTCGCGGAGATTGTCGTGGTCTGGAACCCAGATGCAATCATGACAGTATAAGAGACCATCAGATTTGGAAACGAGTTGGCCTTCAGTAGCTCCACGTATTTCTACGGACATGGTTCCCTCATTGATAGACGAGTATTGCGCTTCACGAATGCAAGTGTGAAGATCGCTCGAGATCTGGAAACAACGAGTGCTATTAATATGAGTCTTACGACTAAGAGCGTCGGCTATGACATTCGCCTTACCAGGGTAATAGCAAATCTCACAGTCGTAGTCGTTAAGCAATTCCACCCATCGACGCTGTCGCATGTTAAGCTCTTTCTGGTTAAAGATGTGTTCTAGGCTCTTGTGGTCAGTGAAAACCACACACTTCGTACCATATAGGTAGTGTCACCAAATCTTCAATGCAAAACAACTGCGCCAAGCTCGAGGTCATGGGTAGTATAGTTTTTCTCGTGTATTTTGAGTTGACGAGAGGCATAAGCGATGACTTTGCCTCGTTGCATGAGGACGCAACCAAGGCCACGATTGGAGGCATCGCAATACACCAAGAAGTCATCATTCCCATCAAGGAGAGCAAGAATAAGCAAATCCTTGAGGGTTTGAAAAGATTTCTCTTGCTCAGGACCCCAAGCAAAAGGTTTCTCTTTTTGAGTCAACGAAGTGAGAGGAACAGCGATCTTTGAAAAGTTCGAGATGAATCGGCGGTAATAACCCGCCAATCCTAAGAAAGAACAGATTTCAGAAGGAGATTTAGGCGCGATCCAATTCTTCGCTGCTTTGATTTTGGAAGGATCAACATGGATTCCTTTTTCACTAAGAACGTGCCCAAGGAATTGGACTTCTTTGTTCCAGAACTCGCATTTGGAAAACTTCGCGTAAAGACGTTCGGTACGTAACAACTCGAGTATAAGACGTAGATGACGCTCATGATCGGCTTGAGATTTAGAATAAATAAGAATGTTATCAATGAAGACGATCACAAAACGATCCAAATAAGGTTTACAAACACGATTCATAAGATCCATGAACACAGCAGGCGCGTTAGTCAAGCCAAAAGGCATAACCACGAACTCGTAGTGTCCATAGCGAGTGCGAAATGCGTATTTGGGAATGTCCTCTTTGAGAACACGAAGCTGGTGATAACCAGATCGAAGATCGATCTTGGAGAAGCAAGTAGCGCCTTGAAGTTGGTCGAAAAGATCATCGATGCATGGAGAGGATAATGGTTCTTGATTGTGAGTTTATTAAGCACACGATAGTCGATACACATGGGAAACGAGCCATCCTTCTTCTTGACGAAGAGCACAGGAGCACCCCAAGGTGAGGTACTTGGACGAATGAATCCCTTCTCGAGGAGTTCTTGAAGTTGACTAGATAATTCTTGCATTTCAGAAGGTGCAAGACGGTACGGAGCTTTCGCAACAGGAGTCGA
The DNA here is from genome assembly GCA_030545235.1 of Helianthus tuberosus. Classification (NCBI taxonomy): domain Eukaryota; kingdom Viridiplantae; phylum Streptophyta; class Magnoliopsida; order Asterales; family Asteraceae; genus Helianthus; species Helianthus tuberosus. The sequence continues at coordinate 17,939 of JARYGA010005810.1, forward strand.
ACCAGGTACGAGGTCAATACGAAAGTCGACAGATCGAGGTGGAGGAGGACCAGGCAGATCTTCAGGAAAGACGTCAGGGAATTCGTTCACCACTGGAACATCATTTATGCTCTTTCCCTTTCCCTTTCCCTTTCCCTTTTCTTCCACAATGTGGGCTAAAAAGGCAAAGTACGGTTTACGTAAATATTTGTTCGCTAGTGTGCAGGAAATTAACCTTAGTCCTTTTGAAGGTCGGTCTCCATAAACGCGTAAGGTGTCGCCAGATGGGAGAGGTAAACGAACGTATTTCTCGTGGCAAGCGATTTCAGCATGGTTTTCGCGAAGCCAATCCATGCCTACGATGATGTTGAAACTACCCAATTGCATGGGTATAAGGTCGATAGTGAAGGTATGATCATTAAGAGTAAGAAGACAATCACGAAGAATGGAATTGACAAAAACAGACTTGCCATTGGCAACTTCGACAGAGAATGACTTAGGCAGTTTTGAGCGTGCGACATTTAACAAAGGTTCAAATTCAACAGACACAAAGCTTTTGTCCGCACCAGTATCAAATAACAATGAAGCATAAAGGTTATAAACAAGAAACGTACCATTCCCGACGTCATTGTCGTTGCGTGCCTGATTTGCGTTAATGTTGAAAGCGCGCCCATGAGGGGCTTGTTGTTGTTCCTGTTTGAGTTGAGGACACTGAGGAAGAAGGTGAGTTGTGTCACCACACTTGAAGCAGGCTCGTGCTGGTTGGGTTTTTTTTTGAGCTGGTTGCGTTTAGCGAGCTTGTTGAGCTTGCGGTGTGGGTTTATTCTTACAATAGGCGGTGTTATGGCCGTAACGATTGCAATGGGTACAATGGCGACAATTGGCATTTGCAGGGTGGTGGTAATGGCAACTAGTACACTCGGGATGAATCCCAGTGTATGACTTTCGTTCGTTTGCAGGTGCGGCAGGGTTAGGTTGTAAAGCTGGAGGGTTTGGCGGAGTAACAAAATTTTGACTAGAAGCTTTCCGCTTCTTGTTTTGGTTCTGTTTGGTGGACGAGGAGAGTACAACAGTGGCTTGGTGCACGTTCTTCGAGGAAGCCTTTTCAGAGTTCCTACGAAGGACGATGTTGCTGTTAAGGAGAGCGGCCAAATGATAGGTTTCTTCTATAGTTGCTGGTAGAGCAGCTTCCATAAGGTTCATGAAGGAATCAGGGCAAAAATGGATATACTTGTTGATTTGCTTCTCAGGCGTATCAACTAGGCTAGGACAGAGAATGCTAAGCTGCTTGAAACGGGTGGTTAAGCCATCGTTATCATCGCCGGCATGTTTCAAAAACCAAAATTCATGCTCCAACTTTCTGAGCTCATGCGGAGGGCAGAATTCCTCCTTCATGATCTTCTTTAGTTCTGCCCATGGCAGAGCGTGAGCGGCATCCTCTCCTCTTGTGCCTCGCTCGGAGGTCCACCAGTCCAGGGCCCTCGAGCGAAATACACCAGTAGCGTTTTGAGTGCATAAAGCGTCAGGGCAACCACTCTGACTGAAAGCGATTTCCATAGCATCAAACCAAGTGAGCAGTGCGGTGGCACCATCCTTGCCTAAAAATTCCATGGGTTTACAAGCCATAAATTGCTTGAAGAGGAATGGTGGCGTTGGTTTCTGCACCTTATTGTCCACAGAGCCATGGGGCGAGTCCGAATTAGGTTGGATGCGACTAATGATGTCAGGTATCACTCGGGCCATTTGATCGGCCATTTGTTCAGCGATGAGTCCGACCAATTCTTCTTTGGAGATAGAGTCGTGGTTGGAAACCTTCTTGGATTTGGTCTTCTTTGATGAGCTTGGAGATGCCATCTAGAAGTTTGAAAGAAAGGAAAGGATGAGACTTGATCATAATGTTTTAAGAAAATTGTTTTCATGAAATGATTCACATAGCATAAAGTTTCACATAGCATAGAAGTGTTCAAATTGATTCGCATAGCATATAAGATTCAAATTGTATCACATAGCATAGTCATGAATTCCACATAGCATAACATGAATAATGAAAGCATCGTAAATTTAGTTTGTTCACGAGGGATTATTATTGTTTTTTATTGCGATAACGTGCGAAATGAGTTTAAAAGTTTGAAGTGGATGAATCGTTCAAGTATAAAATCACATATAAATTGAGATACATAAAAGAGAGGCTCAATAAAACATTGGATTGTTTCGGGTAGAGAAACGTCGACTATTCCAAAGTGGGTCGAAAGTCCTTTCGAATTAGAGAAAACGTGCTTTGGCCTACAGGTAAGATACTCTCGTCGAGGAGCGATTAACGGTATCTTACCCTTCCAGTTACTACATGTCTCTAATCGATTGAAACAATCGGGACTTTGGCGAGATTGAAAATCGAGGAATGGGACTTAATAGACGAGATGCGGGTTTCACCCCTAACTTGACGATTTTGTACCCTAAATGTGGTTGGTACTCGTCGAGTCAAAATAAAATTTTAACGCTTTGACGAGGGTCCACTAGAGTTGAAATGGAAATTACCATTAAGATGTTGATTTCACTCCTAGCTTAATGGTGTAATTTCGTACAAAACTAGTTTAAGGTAGAATGAGAGTCGTTTACCAAATTGTGGGTTTCACGCCTATTTTGGTAAAGTCATCTCGTCTTTTGTTAAAAGAGTCTTCAAATAATAAAAAGTGTATTCATGTTAGCCTTAGGAAAGGCATGTAAGTTCAACAAACAAAAAGTATTGCTAGGAAGCATGTAAGGTAGAATGCATAAGTTTTAAACAACAAATCAGAGACAAAGTGCTTAAAACTATAGACTAGGGCAAAGCATTCCTACTTATTCCTAATTCCCTATAGTTATGGCTCTGATACCAATCTGTCACACCCCAACCAATGGCGGAATCATCGGGATGAGACGAAAATGAGATTGCAAGAGATTTCATAACACGATGTGACAATAATTAATTAAATCCGAATTTCATATCATAAACTAGATTGTCATACAAGGTTCAAATGCAAGAAATAACATTGTCTCACGACAAACATAACATCAAAATAGATAAATTAATCTAGGTGTGTATCTAAGTCCACCTAAATCTTGTTTCATCTTGATTCATCATCTCAACAATTCAACCTACAACATGTATTAAAATAGAGTTCAATGCAAAAGCAAAGGCGAGTATACAAGTTTGTTACATAGCATAATATAGGATAAAATTGTTTAAAGTGCTCATATCCAACATGAATCATATTAAGCAAGTTTACTAGCATGCCAAAACGGTGTACTTATATGTTCAAACCCAAGAATCCAATGCGTTAAGATAGCCTATCCCCGGTTAGAATAACGGGAGGTTAATATGTTTGACTTAACAATACCCCAAGAATCGTGGGCGGTGCATTACTCCTATAGCGCTATAATTGTTAAGGTAGGCTAGCAAAGTTAATGAAGCATATATTGACACAAATAGTTTACATTAGCATAACAAGTCTAACAAGCATCATATAGTTTCATGTTAAGCATGGATAGAGTTTAAAATAGTTTCATGTGTTGTGTAATTTTGTATAACATACATGTTGCATCCCAAAGTGATAAAAAGGAAAATGGGATCGAGTATACTCATGGTTTTGCAAGCTTTCCTACTTGAAACCCCGCGAGTGATGTTGGTGGATGGATTAGTTTGGAGCACCTTGTCCTTCTACACGAGGAAACATAGGTGTGTGAGTTTGGGGAAATCGGAAGATTATAGATTAGGAGTCTAAAATGTAAGGAAAATAGCATAAGTGAAAATAATCATCTTGTACACATAACACTTGTTCTTGACACTATTGAAACTCAAAAGAGTTTGTATGATTTCATGGATTCAAAGGACCATTAGAGTTGTAACAAGGGCATGGTCATAGATGATGTAACATGTTCTTGACAAGTAACTATCAGGTTATCATCAAGTTTAGTTACTTAGGTATATATATATATATATATATATATATGAAATAAATAGATAATAAAGATTACAAAGTCCTAAGGTTCAAGCATGAGGTAGGAGGTTAATGTCTCCATTTAGGCACCTCTTTGTGTCATAGAATTCATACATGAGGTAGGAAGAACAAGGTTCCATTTAGGTACCTCTATTGTTCACCACTACACTTGTTGTTGTAAACAACAAGGAGGGTCATGACTTACAAGTAATAAAGCAATAACAACAACTAATCTGCAAAACCCCGATATATCCATGTATTACCAGTGGGCCCGGTGGGGAGTATCGTGACGTAGTTGATATCATCATAGTCAAACGACACAATTTAAAATGCACAGCGGAAGCAAAAGATAGATTTATTTCAACCGAATAAAAATTGTAATATTAAGTATCACAATGTAGTTGAAACGGATCCACAGGCGGATCAAAGTAAACAGAAAACATAGTTCATCAGATTTAAATGCATCCAAGCTTGCGAGACTCTTAACGATGCTAAGGAGAGGCCAGCCTACGGATCCGTTTCAACTACATTGTGATACTTAATATTACAATTTTTATTCGGTTGAAATAAATCTATCTTTTGCTTCCGCTGTGCATTTTAAATTGTGTCGTTGATTATGATGATATCAACTACGTCACGATACTCCCCACCGGGCCCACCGGTAATACGTGGATATATCGGGGTGTGACAGGTTGGTATCAGAGCCAACACTGAGTGAATTAAACACTAGCCTTTTGTGTTTAATCTCAGTTACACAGTTGCACATTCCTAAATTTTCGAGTCTAGACAAAGAACTTAGGACAAAATCCCGATTTGTTTTTATTTTTCATTTATATTATCTTGTTGTATACTTTGTTTGTTTTGACAGGTTGAACAAGATGCCACCAAGAGTAAGAGGGAGAGGAAGAGGCAAAGGGCCAGTCACCGCCCCGAATGATCACGAGGCCGGGCCTTCGCACCGGCGAACACCTTCAGATTCCCATAGCCGAAGTCCTCAAGATAACTGGAGGACCCATGTCGAACCAGCAAGGCGCTCAGTTTCATTGAGCTCCTCCCCTTTGTTTCAAAACCCCTTTGGGCCTCATTCTGAAAATGAGCCTCATAATTCTCACCAATCCTACATTCCTCTCCAGGGTCACAACTCACCTTTTGATTACCCAACACCCTTTCTCCGGAGCCAGTTCAATCCAGCGAACTACCTTGGAGAACCAGTGGGTTTTAACCCACTAGGACCTGAAGATCATTTCTCCGGAGACCATGCAATGGACATGGATGAGGACACCGATCCCGTAGAGCCATCGTCCGGAACCCCTAACCACCCCATCGAAATTTCAGATGGGTCACCTTTTGTGGGATCACCCTATAATGGTCCCAACAGATATGAAGAAAGGTTCTGACAGATTGACTAGGTGTTTACTCCCATTTACCACAACTCTCCACAGCAGCAGCAGCAGGATCCCTCCGAGGATTCTCGTTTTGTCGCAGTTACTCCGCCATCACCACCACCTCAGCAACAGCCTCCGGAGCCACCGAGGCGAAGAAGATCGAATGCACAGATGTCTGTGCAAGGAGGAGTGCGTATCAGCACCCCTCAACCTTCAGGTGGTAGCCGCTACTCGCCACTCCATGAATACCCGCAGATGGGTGGACCTTCAAACCCCGTCTCGGAAGTAACCTCTGCGCCGGTCGCGCCACCACCATTGGGTTTTGGAGACCCAATTCCTACATACACCGGTGCGGCAGCATATAACCCCTTTGAGCAGCCGATCCACACGAACTACAATTATGCAGAGGCCGACCCTTACCTTGTAGCAGCGGCAAACTACAATGCCCATCATCCGGAAGGATCCTTTGGGATCCCATACCAAACCAGATACTCACGCTATGGGTACCCACCATATGGGTATCATCAGTCGCCACCTCCTCAACCTCCACTATATCAACAACCCCCGCAACCGCCAGCCATGTCACCACCACATCATCAGGAGATCCTTCAAAGGATTAATGAGGTGCGTCAGGAAGTGCGGGAAGACCGCAGGCAAAACCGAGGGATGTTCAAGAGCCTGGCAAACTTAATTAAAGGAAAAAAGCAAGAAGGACCATTAAATCCTTCATTTGTTTGTTTGTTATTAGTATTGTAATCATGTCCCTGCGTGGACATTTGTTTCTGTATTCTGCCCCTGCGTGGGCATGTCTTTCTGTATTCCGCCCCTGCGTGGGCGTGTTTTTCTGTTAAACCCCTGCGTGGGTATGTTTGTTTGTTTCGCCCCTGCGCGGGCATGTTATTCTTGTAGAAGTCCCGTTTAGGGCAAATTTGTACTTGTTTAAAATTTTTGCAATGGAATGATTTAATTCAAATTTTCATTTTTATTAAATTATATACAAAAATATAATATGTAAAGTAAATGAAAATGTAACATTCCCTTTTATAAGACCTATCATTATAATAAAATGATAAAAATCTAAAAAGGGACAAAACCTAGCCATATGTCATCATAAGACAGGGCCAAAATGGTAGTCCCATAATTAGATTCAGGTCCTTATTAACACCTCAGTTTAGGATTGTTTTGCGTTAAATATTAAAAAGAATCTTAAAGGTAAAACCTAGTCTATATGTCGTTGCAGACATGACCAAGATGGTAAGACCTATTCAAAAGGTTCCAATCCTTGTTAACATCTGAAAACATGTTAACACTCGTGACAAAATGTGATTCGATAAAATCGCATGAGTCATCCTTATATTGGATTCTCTCATATACTTTTAATTAATTAAAACATCCATTAGGGATATAACGCCTACGGGCTATACTCATTGTCATATAAGACAAAAGACAGTCGTGGTCTTCGACCCCCTGTTAAGAAGAGGTAATGAATTATAATTAAAACCTCAATACCATGACCATATGATCATGAATAAAGATTTAAAAATGTCCATGTGACTAGGCCTTTTTGCCATTGATATATTTTTGTTTTCTAACAAAGGATTATTATAATATCCTGAATATATATATGTTTAAACAAATTAATCGAAATGGTTCTTAAATACCATGATTGATAAATCTTTTAGAGTAATAAAACTGTTATAGACCTCTGAATGGGTTAAAAATCATTATTTTATATAGCAAACAAGCTACATGGCCGGGTCAGACGAAGCTAACAGCCACCCCAGAGATAATCATGACACCTCCAGAGTCAACATAGCAGGAGCAGAATTACAAGCATTAATAGATAATGCTTTGACGCGAGCTCTGGAAAGGCAGTTCAGTGAATCCAGTGGTACCAATGTGAGGACCCAATCTGTACCACACTCTAAACCACCCTCAAAGACTCATACTGTTCACAAGAGTGATTCTCATCACTCAACGAACCAGAGGAGTGTTCCATCTAAGAGAGTTGTGCTGAACCAGGAACCACGTGCTAAAGGTTGCACCTATAAGTACTTTGTTTCCTGCAAACCCAGGGATTTTACTAGGGAGAAAGGAGCAGTTGACTACATGTCATGGTTAGACGAGATGGACACTGTAGTAGATATCAGTGGTTGTGCTGATAAGGATGTAGTAAAGTTTGTATCTCAGTCGTTCAAAGGCGAGGCATTAGCATGGTGGAGGTCTTTGATTCAAGCCACTGGGAAGATCCCATTGTACAATCTGACGTGGGATCAGTTTGTTACTCTCATTAAGGAAAACTACTGCCCTCAACATGAGGTTGAAAAGATTGAAGCTGATTTCCTATCTTTGGTTATGAAAAACCTAGATTGTCAAGCCTACCTTACAAGCTTCAACACCATGTCAAGACTGGTTCCGTATCTGGTAACTCCGGAACCCAAGAGGATAGCTCATTTCATCGGGGGTTTATCCCCAGAGATCAAGGCCAGTGTGAAGGCCTCCAGGCCAGCTACTTTTCGGTCTGCAGCTGATATATCATTGTCTCTTACTCTGGACGCGGTCAGGCAGAGATCACTGAGAAACACAGACACTGAGAAGAGGAAGCGTGAGGATGACAACTCACGATGTTCAGACAAGAAGCGTAAAGGAAACAATGACCACAAAAAGGGTTTTGGAACTAAAAAGGATGGTCATCAGTCGGGTGATAAGCCCAAGTGTAGAATCTGTAAGAAGCACCACTTCGGGAAGTGCAGATTCGAGTCAAAATCCCAGTCGCAGCCAAGGCCTTGTGGGATTTGTAAATCTTCTGAGCACAAGACCTTAGACTGTAAGAAAATCAAGGATGCTACGTGCTATAGCTGCAATGAAAAGGGGCATATCAAGTCCAACTGCCCAAAGTTTGCTAAGAAAGCTGAGGAAGGGAAAAAGACCAATGTTAGGGTCTTCCAGATGAACGCAAAGGAAGCTGTCCAGGACGATAATGTCATAACAGGTACCTTCCTTATTAATGATGTTTATGCAAGGGTGTTATTTGATTCTGGAGCAGATAAGTCATTTGTTGATGATAAGTTTTGTAAGTTGTTAAACCTACCTGTTAGAACCCTAAGCATAAAATATGATGTTGAGTTAGCCGATGGTACCATAGAAACCGCATCAACCGTGTTAGATGGATGTTTCATATCCATTAGGAACCACTCTTTTCCTTTGTCCTTACTTCCTTTGAAGTTAGCCGGTTTTGATATAGTTTTAGGCATGGACTGGTTATCGCATAACCAAGCCCAAATTGTTTGCAACAAGAAGCAAGTGGTGATCAAGACTCCGTCTGGTGAGCCACTTACCATTCAGGGAGATACCCAGTATGGACTGCCTGAGCAAGTGTCTATGCTCAAGGCATCTAGGTGTTTGAAAAACGGTTGTATCATTTACATTGCTCAAGTGACTATCGATGAGCCAAAGCCTAAGATAGAAGATATTCCCGTCATTTCTGAATATCCCGAAGTATTCCCTGAAGAACTACATGGTTTGCCACCAGATAGGCAGGTAGAATTCAGAATTGACATTATTCCAGGAGCAGCACCTGTTGCAAGGGCACCTTACAGGTTAGCACCAACAGAGATGAAGGAGTTAAGGACTCAGTTAGATGAATTGTTGGCAAAAGGTTTCATTAGACCTAGCTCGTCTCCATGGGGAGCACCAATCCTGTTTGTGAAGAAGAAGGATGGGTCGATGCGTCTATGCATCGACTATCGCGATCTCAACAAGGCTACTATCAAGAATAGATATCCATTGCCCAGGATCGACGATCTGTTCGATCAGTTGCAAGGGGCAAGTTACTTCTCTAAGATCGATTTGAGGTCAGGCTACCATCAACTGAAGGTTAAAGATGAAGATGTACATAAGACTGCATTTAGGACTCGTTATGGTCATTACGAGTTCCTAGTGATGCCTTTTGGGCTCACTAATGCACCTACCGTATTCATGGATCTCATGAATCGCGTCTGCAAGCCTTACTTGGATAAATTTGTCATCGTCTTCATCGATGACATTATTATTTACTCAAAGAGCCAAGCTGACCATGAGAAGCACCTCCGTTGGATTCTGAAACTGCTTCAACGAGAAAAGCTCTATGCCAAGTTTTCAAAGTGTGAATTTTGGCTTTGTGAAGTCCAATTCCTTGGACATGTTGTTAGTGAGCGTGGTATCCAAGTAGATCCCGCCAAAGTTGAAGCTGTCATGAATTGGCAAGAGCCAAAGATGCCTACAGAAATTCATCGCCTTCTAGGTTTAGCAGGATATTATAGGCGATTTATAGAAAACTTCTCAAGGATTGCTGCGCCCCTAACTTCGTTGACACGTAAGAATATTAAGTTTGACTGGGGCCCTAAGCAGCAGGAATCCTTTGACATCCTTAAGAAAAAGTTGAGCAATGCACCTGTGTTAACATTGCCTGAAGGAATAGAGGAATTTGTAGTATATTGTGATGCATCGCACACAGGTATGGGATGTGTGCTTATGTAGAAAGGCAAGGTCATTGCCTATGCTTCTCGACAGTTAAAGGTGCACGAGAAGAACTACACCACCCACGATTTGGGGTTTGGTGCCGTTGTATTTGCACTAAAACTGTGGAGGCATTACTTGTATGGAACTAAGTGTGTGATCTATTCAGATCACAAAAGCCTTCAACATCTATTCAATCAGAAGGATTTGAACATGAGACAGCGACGTTGGATGGAAACTTTGAATGATTATGACTGTGAGATAAGATACCATCCCGGCAAGGCAAATGTGGTTGCCGATGCCTTAAGTAGAAAGGAAAGGGTGAAACCCATAAGAATCAATGCCAAGAGCATTGAGTTAAAGAATAGTTTGATTGAAAGGTTGTTAGCTGCGCAGAAGTAAGCTGTATTAGAAGCTAACTATCCTGATGAAAAGCTAGGAGTAACTGAAGAGCAATTATCTCAGGGCAAGGATGGAATCCTGAGATTAAATGGACGAATATGGGTTCAAGTGTATGGAGGACTTCGGGATGTCATCCTCCAGGAAGCCCATAGTTCTAAATACTCCGTTCATCTTGGAGCTGATAAGATGTACCAGGATCTGAAGGCAAATTTTTGGTGGATAGGCTTGAAAAAGTCTATAGCTACTTATGTAGCCAAATGTTTGACGTGCGCACAAGTCAAAGCTGAACACCAGAAGCCGTCAGGTTTGTTACAACAGCCTGAACTCCCCACATGGAAGTGGGAAATGGTGACGATGGATTTCATCACCAAGTTGCCAAAGACAAAGAAAGGAAATGATACTATATGGGTAATGGTAGATAGACTGACTAAGTCAACACATTTCCTACCCATTAAGGAGACTTATAGCTCCGACAGGTTAGCCCAATTGTACGTAGATAAGATTGTATCTCTGCATGGCGTTCCAGTGTCAATTATCTCTGACAGAGATACCAGATACACATCATATTTTTGGAAAACTTTCCAACAGTCCTTGGGCACACACTTGAATTTTAGTACAACTTACCATCCTCAGACGGACGGGCAGAGTGAGCGTACCATACAAACTTTGGAAGACATGCTTCGTGCATGTGTGATTGACTTAGGTGGTAGTTGGGATAACCACCTGCCATTGATCGAGTTCTCCTATAACAATAGCTACCATACAAGCATTAAGGCTGCGCCTTTTGAGGCATTATATGGTAGAAAGTGCAGAACGCCTATTTGTTGGGCAGAAGTAGGAGAAGCTCAGTTATCAGGACCTGATATAGTCCTGGAGACGACAGACAAGATTGTGCAAATAAGAGATCGTCTCAAAGCTGCCAGAGACAGGCAGAAAAGCTACGCAGACTTAAGGCGTAAACCTCTAAAGTTCGAGGTTGGTGATAAAGTATTGCTTAAAGTATCACCCTGGAAGGGAGTGATGCGATTTGGTAAGAAAGGTAAGTTAAGCCCGAGGTATATAGGACCATTCGAGATCATCGAATGTGTGGGAAAAGTGGCTTATAAGTTAAACTTGCCTGAAGAGCTTAGTGGTATTCACAATGTATTACACATCTGCAATCTAAAGAAATGTCTAGCTGATGAATCGCTAGTCATACCACATACGGATGTGCATATAGATGAGAGCCTGAAATTTATGGAAAAACCTTTGTCGATTGAGGATCGACAGGTTAAGAAGCTTTGGAGGAAGCATGTGCCTATTGTAAAGGTTAAATGGGATGCCCGCAGAGGTCCCGAGTATACGTGGGAGGTAGAGTCCACAATGAAAGAAAAATACCCTCATTTGTTTCAGTAAATCTCGAGGTCAAGATTTCTTTTAACGGGGTGAGGATGTAACACCTCGAAAATTCATGTCCAATAACGTATTGACACGTGTCATAAGCTTTGAACGTGTAAAAGAATACTTTAGAGGGACTAAAGTTGACAAACAAGGAAAGTATGTGAATATAAGGGTTCAAAGTGTCAACAATGAATAAATATACTTTATTATAACCCTACATGATGTTTATACTCTTAAACGAATGAATCATGGATCATACGAAGCTAATTGTGAAAGAAAGTGAGAAATTACAAACTACAGGGGTTAAATGTGCCAACATGTTTAAAGTATACCTCTGAGTGACCTTTTAGCAAACCCGAAGCTTTGTAACAATTGATTATGCTCACTAGAATACCTGATAAAAATTTCACAAGTTTTCGATTAAGTATGAGAAAGTTATGATGATATTCGTATACGAGGGGTTAAAAGCGTCAACGAGGCAAAACTTGTGTTTTCGTTTATCATTTAACGAAACCGGACCTAATGATGATTGGTTTTATCTCATGGATCATATAAATATAAAATTCAAGGGTCAAAAGTGCCTAAAATGGAAGTTATTGCGCATTAGAAAGTTCAGGGGGTGAAAGTGTCATTTCTGAAACATGTTTGGCTGAGAAGCTTGGTGCTGGCGTAGCGCCAGCACTTGTGCCTTTACCCGTGGCGCTACGCGAGCATGTACCAGTGACAGCAAACATCTGGTAACGTGTCAGCTTGCATGTTTACGCGATTCAGCGAGTTTGCCACCCATTATCTGCATGTTACACGTCCCTTAACACATGTTATCACTTATGGAGTAGCCCTAACACTTGTGTCCACCTCCTTGCACTTCCTTGGCTATATATATAGCCCTTGGTTGCATTTGTGAACTCACTTTTTGAGCATTCACTTGGAAAGCTTCCAAACTCTTGTCTTGAAGATTTCTGGAGCTCAAGGACACTTCTCAAGCATTCTTAGTCGTGCATAGGACCTCAGTAAGTGCCCATAACCTTTCTTAATTCAGTTTAACTTAGTTAGTTAGCTTAAAGTCAAACCGTCATAATTAAGGTTTGACTTCGAGATTAATAAATAATTGTTTAGTCAAATCTCGAATTGAAAGTACCTATGAGTTGGTAATTATGTGGGTAAAAAACCCTTAAAAGGGCACCCTCTAATTCCCACTCTAACTAGGCCAATTGTCGGGTCAAAGCTAATCTTAAAAAGTCAACAGAAAGCTTATTTTCAAGTTAATGCATAATTAGCAATGTAGGATCCATGCAACCTGTTTTATCATTAATATAACTTGGTAATTAATGTAAGAACATGTCTAAACATGTTCAACCCGACAATTTTCACTTTAGGCTCTGTTCGGAACCGAAAGTCGCATAATTTGACTTTTGCTTTGACTTTCGATTATGAACCAATGTAGCATGGTTTAGAATTTCCTTAGAGCTTTATTTGGACCAGGTTTCATATAAGTATAACTCTCTGAGATTATACAACTTGGTTCATTAGTTATCCGATTCATATGCATGTTTCCATTAAATGCTTATATGTTGACTATTATGCCCATATGACCTTAAAACGTGATTTTTGAAAATGTAGAAGAATAGAAACCTTAGTTACTGATTTATAAAGTTGTCCCTAAAATTTGACATCAGTTTGAGGTCTAGATTAGGAGTTATGCTCATTAGCGTAATTAGAAAGCTTTTTATTTAATAAATGGCGTAATTAGCATATAGCCTATCTAAACCCAATTTTTAATACCAAAATTTTTACCCACTGATGTTATATAATATTTTGGTATTTTTGAAGATTTTTATTTAATTTTAGGCTGAGCATAACATAGAGTTATAAGCTTGATTCGGTAATTGTCGGTTTTACCCTTTTGGCCTATAAAATGAATTTTACAAATTATTTTGATACCAAACCTTTTCTACTGATCTAATATGATAAATAAAACATTTTGAGCCTTCTGAAATTATAAAAATATCAGCTTTCCTTTAAAAACCCGGAAATAGCTCAAAATGGCCTTTTTAAGCGTTTTTAACGCATAGTATGTATTAAAACTATTTTAAACATATAAGGTTTGATGCCTACTGATATTTTCAGTAAATTTTTATATACTAACAGTAAGCAAAAGTTTTAAACTCAGATCTCCAGTTTTGACCTTTTAAGCCTGTGTGAAATTACCAAAATGCCCCTAAGGTGCATAGTTTGGTTTTAAATGATAAATTTTACATATATGTAATACCCTACTGATATAACTTATTAAATTAAGTATTTTTACTGATTATATCAGACCTGTAACTCAGATTATTATTTAAACTCTTTTATAACCTTTAAAATGACCAAAATGCCCCTACGGGGCATATTTTGAGTTTAAATCCATTTCGGGCATAATAGAAGATATCTTACTGATGTCACAACATATTTAAGGCATATTAACATAGGAAACCTGTATACGACTCATATGGATACCCGTTACGCATCTTTCGCGTTCGGTTCGGTTTATGTAACTAGTTTGCATAAATTAGCCGAAACGGGTCAAACCTTATCATTTTTGTCTCAAAATCCAGAATGTGTTTAGTTTACCCATATTATACAAGTCTTCAAACTTGTCGGGTCTAAATCACATTCTATTCCGGTCTTCGCTTAATCGTGTGTTTGAACCGTATCTTCTTTTAAAACTAACCGGTCTAAGTTTAGGCTTAATTAAAGACCCGTTAGGAATCTAATAGGTTATTAAAAACCTTTGTTCCAGAATAGGAGACCCGGTAAAAGCTACACGCACTTGCTATTTGTGATTAATACTTGCAAAGGTAAATACTTTTAACTTATTTTCCCTATACGGGCTTGGGGTACGGTATATAAAATACCGCTTGGTCGGGCATTGAATTTTTAATTGTATGAAGGTTAATTTATTGAGATGTCCCGTTTAAATTGTTTTTTTTTTTGATTAAAGCATTTGGGGGGTTAATGACCATGTCCCGGATATCCTTGACATCATTTTACGAAATGGCCACGAACTAAGCACGCGGGTGTAGGCGTACACCCGTTAGTGTATATATAAATAATAAGGTATAATCGCCAGTTTCGGGAATAACCCGCCGCGGGACTATATCATGTGGTGTGTCTATTAAGCTCTAACCCGGTGTCAATCCAGGCTACTGAACGCATAAGAAACATGAAATTCTTTTACAAGTTTATATATAAATAATTATCCCAAGTTATAAAAAGTTTTGTGCCACGTGCATTCAAATCAATTTTTTTTAAACCTTTTCAAAATGAGTCAGTTAATTGTATTTACCAGTGTAAACTGACGTATTTTCCCAAAAAGATTAAGTGCAGGTACTACGTGTAATAGGCTGGCCTCTCCTTAGAATCATTAAGAGTCTCGCAAGCTTGGATGCATTTTGAGTCTGTTGAACTACGTTTTCTGTTTATTTGATCCGCCTGTGGATCCGTTTCAACTATGTTGTGATACTTAATATTACAATTTTATTCAGTTGAAATAAATCTATCTTTTGCTTCCGCTGTGCATTTAAAATTGTGTTATTTGACTATGATGATATAAACTACGTCACGATACTACCCACCGGGCCCACCGGTAATACGTGGAAATATCGGGGTGTGACATAATCTATGGAAAGGAAACATCAAGTAGTGAGTGGATTTCTATGAAGGATAGCCCAAGCTAGTCCAACTATCACACATTCATCAAGCTTCATGCTTGAACACTACTTGTGGGTAAAACCCTAACTAAAACAGAAGGTTTGTGAGGTTTTAACCTCTTATTTAACATTTCTCAGCCTTGTTTTTTAGCCCAACTAACCATTCGATTGATTATGAGAATTAGGACATAGGTTTGAGATGAGATAGACTCAAGTTTACTAGGATTAACAAAGTTTAGATGCAAACAGAAACGAACAGTCCACTTTGGAGCCTTTTTGAGGACATTCCAGAGCTTGGTTTTCCAAGGAAAACCTCTAGAAATGTTCCTAAGGTTGTTCCAAACAAGTGGGAAAAAGAATCAAGTGAAAAGGTTAAGAAACGAGTGAGTTATGCTCACTTTAGTGGAGGTTGAACAATCTGCTCGAACTTGGAAATTTGCTGCAATTTGGAGAGGATTTGAGGGTGTTTTTGATGATTAGAAAAGTGAAAGAAGCTTGGATTAGGCTTGGTATTTATAGGGAGTGATTAGGTTAGGTTTAGGTGAGTATTTAATGTTAAAAAGGTAGTTTAAAACTCAAAAAAACAAGGAAACCTGCCAAAAAATGGAGCTGAAACGCGTCTGCTGATGTTTCAGCGCGCTGGGCTGGCTGCTGTTAACGAGTCCATATATAAAATGTGAGTTGGGTTTCTTCAGATGTGAAGACCTAGCTCAGCTGGTTGTGTGTGTGTTGTTTGGGACGAGCGACCAGGGTTCGAGTCCCGTGGTCAGCGTCCTTTTTATTCTTTTTTTTGTTTTAAACACAACCTCATACTTTCAACATATCACACAATGATCCCTGCACTTTTATACTTTCAAAAATTACATAACACACCCCTGTATTATTAGTTAATCTAACTATATTAAAAGAAAACTAATATTTTAGTTTAAATTAACTAAGTTCGTTTACTAACTTTAATATTTAACGAGATTAACTAGTTTATTAATAAAAATAAACTTTTAAATGACAAAATTAATTAATTTAATTAATCTAATTAGTTTAAAGAATTTGAACAATGCCCATATTTATAAAAAGAATCCTTAAATGTCTTGTCCGTTTTGCAAAGCCTTCGAGTTTGAGATTTAGGATTCGAATCTCATCATTTTAACGAGTATCAACTGTCGATAATTATAGAATCAAGAATCTATAAATAATATTTCGTTCAAACGAGTAATTGGTTAACAGTTGCACATGATATGAATACACAATATAGTTTCGTTTTCATTATGATCGATAGTCTCGAATTACAAACGGAACGAAAGTAGATTACTAAGAGAGTACAAGTGCCTATATATGGAAAGTACAACATGTCTTGCTAAAATTAGAAAGTGCGGGAAAATGCGGAGCGTTACACTTCCCGGTTCGCATCGAGACAACAATTTGACCAGTTTAACTTTCTTAGCGACTTCCATCACCTTATTTCACCAAAGTTCATTACTTTGGTTATTTTGACCCGTTTGGTTATATTGGCGAATTCCATCGCTTTCACACAATCAAACGTGTATAATTCGGATCACTTTGACCCGTTTCAACATTATAGTGGAATCCACCACTTTTACTTTTGTTCTATCGCTATTCACTAGTTAATCCATCCGGTTGATACTTACGGAATCCTCCGTATTAGCAATAACCAAATTTCATAACGATTCAATTATCATTCAAATAACTAAACATAGAATACTAGCGAAATAATACGAAGCGTATAGCCATGTACCTTTTAAAGCTTTCCTTCCAAACGGTTATCCGATCCTCCTTGATTACTTGAAGTTCCACCCAAATTTCCTATAGAATTCAATTTGGATACATTCCTTAGAACTCATGTGACAACCCTCACAAAACCAGGTATCCGTACAATTAATTAATATTTGACTAATGCTTAATTACTGTGCTTGCTTACAACTGTGGTTCAACTGTTTCTTGATTTCTGATACATACATATACATGCATCATACCTTACTACTGTCACTCTATTATTTACACACAAACATCAGTGACAACCTTGATGCACAAAAGCACAGTTAGCACAATAAACGGATAACCCAGTAAACATGCTGACATAGCCAGCACTAGACAGACACTGTCTCTGAGGCCAGTATGAGCCGGGAATAGATTACTACACTAGTAGGGAGTGTAGGGAGGTAAGGATTGTAAGAACTGCGTCACTAGGTGATAGTTATAGTGACCAGATGTACCAAAAACATGCTTTAACTACAAAAATCCTGCACTTTATTACAAAATTCAGCATTTAAGTTAACTAGTAAAGTGCAAAAACATGGGAAAATAATACTAGACACTCTCCAAAGTGTCGGGAATTCATTGTGACACTAAAACTAATATTAACGACACTTTAAATGCTTATTTAGCACTTTAACGGATCAGTATCCAACCGAACAACCGGACTTTACCCGGAACATAAAAATATTGTCAATGCATTGTTTATACTTTTCTGAGCTAGTTAGGGTCCCCGAACACCCTAACACACTTTATATTAGACAACACACTAATACACTAACTAAACCCATTAAAATCCTAACTAGAACTAACTAGATAGTAACCTTACCATTGAAACCCAACCCCATACCCCCCTTTCTTTTTCAAATCGGTTACATGGGGACACCACCCCCATGATTCCTTTCATTATTATATTAGATATGGTTGGTGGATAAGGAGACACATGACACAAGGGATATTAGATGTTAAAGGTCTTTTATATAACCCACTAGTAAACTAACATTTCTTCATTCTTATCACCTTCAAGCAACACCCAACTCTCCCTTCCCTTGTGTGTTCGGCCGAGATCACCACACCCACCCTCACCATCATTCAAATTTTGTTACAAGCATTCTTCACATATAAAAAGGTGTAAGGTGACATACAAACAAGCTCGGTGGACTCGGAAGCTCAAGAACCTCTCTATATTTCTTTTATCCACCTTGTTTACGCCTTGTTTCTTCCCTAGCCTCGAGCTAGTAGTAAGTGCTTCTAAACATCCTCTTGTTCTTGTTTAAAGTGGTTAATAAGAGATTTAACGGTTAAAATTTAAGAACACACTAGATCAAAACATAAAGTCTTGAAAGTATGATGAACTAGTTGGTTAAAGAAAAACTAGTGGTGTAAATCTTATGAAACTGATCTAGATGTGATTATTTTATGTTGTTAGTGGCTAGTAGTGGAACGGATCGTCATCTAACCATGCTAGATCACGTTCATGGAACATGAACTAGCAATATGTTAAGTGAAAAAGTTACAAGATGATGAACTCTTCCACTAACAAAACATGAACTTGTGTAAAGTTGATGTTTTTTGTAAAATAGAGTTTTAAACTAGTAGATCTAAAGATCTATAAGTGGTACTTTCGAAGAACCAAGTAAAATATACAAGTCTTATTTTGAAGTCGGATCTTTCATAAACTAAAGGTGTTTTTGTGAACAAACAAGTGTGTAAACACTTGTGTAACAAAAGGATTTAACAAAGAAATATTTCCGTAATTTTTGACTAGAAGTTGTAAAACAACATATTCTTTAAAAACAAAGTTTTTAAGAAGTTAAAAATGTTTTTAAAGAAAACAAGATCTATTAAAAATGTTGGAAGGTTACTACATAATTTTACACGACTTACAAGTTCATGTGTTTGCGATCTATACTTATTTTTGACTAGTTGATGTTTGAATATTGAATATTAATGGTTGAAAAGTTGTTGGTTGAATTTTAAAAAGAAAATGATACGCTAGTAAGCGTGGCCTCCTCCAGTTACAGAGGAAACTGTGGCGAAATTTTTCCAGAAATATAACACTTAGAATATTTTTGTGACAAGTGTTTATAAATATATTTTTGACTTGTTGTCCCAAACAAATTTCGCCATGATTTTTATTGTAAAATAACCAAGTATTCGGAGGTGGATTTTCCTAAATAAAACTTGTTAAATATATATTTAGAATATATATTTCATAATAAAACGCTTGTGTGATTTTATGATTATTTTGTGAACTACACATATATTATTTTTAGGGTAAAAATAATATAACTCGTACACACTAAAAAGTAACGACTCCAAAATAATACCAACGCCCTCACAAATAAATATTTAAGTTACACCGGTATTATTATTACCACACGAACTTTAAAAATGTAACTTATGTATTTTCGGACAAATACTCTTAAATGCGTGTTTTGATAAAAGTATTATTTTGGAAAATTGTATGGAATAAAATATAATATTTTTGGGAAAAATATGTATATTTTGGAGATAGAATATTTTAGACAAATGAATAAAAATATATTTTATTAAGTGAGACTTAATAATATATTTTTGGAATTACAAAAGCGCACATGTATTAAAACCACCATCCTTGGGAAGGAAAATAATTATTAAATAATTAAGAAGTGGAAATACGAAATAGTTGCCTAACTATTTCCCAAAAACGTTAAACCTTAAGCCAAGGCACGGCCGTCCGTCTAATAGAAGTTAGTACGTGTAGGTCGTCACGCACCAGGTTGATTGGGAGATACTATTTCGAGACGCACTTCTGTGAGTTCATGTCCCCCTTTTCTCTTAACTGTTTTCAGTTTTTATACTTTGGGGGTGAAATACATGTTACTGTGATTACGAATACTTTTTACATGGTATGGTTAGCGTAAGGAAGGTTACTACTTAGATCATGTGAGTGGGTAGGCGGGAACTGGAGGCCATTAATCCTCATTGTAGGACCGAGGGTCATTAGCGGTAGATCTATCTGGGTGTAGCGAGCCCAACCCCTGAGTCCGCTGAATGAACTAGGTGGTGACTTTGAGCCCGACGCAAAAATCTGCTAGGTTTGAGTCTTCCTACTGCACTTCACACATATCATTGGCTTTGCAACCCAATGGTGATCTCTTTTTCCCTATTTGCTACATACCATGGATTTTCATACATACTGACATTTTTACAAGGGTTTATACAAACTCACCTACACATGAACTCGCTCAACTTTATGTTGACTTTTCAAACTACATGTATTTCAGGAAACTAACGGATCTGGCACGGTATGCACGTATTTTCAAGCTGCGTTTGAATAAAGAAGTCACCCAGGGTTTAGAAGGTGTAACCTCTTCCTGGACGGGTTACATATCCCTAAACCTAGTATTGTTTAAAGCCTTTTGCTAAGTCTTTATGAACTCAATTTAATCAAATTAAGGTTTGTAAACTTATTTTGTGATTGTTGAAAATGGGATTTTTCTAAACTTTATTAATGGATGAATATCTCATATTTTTATCATATAGCATTGTTATGATTGTTGCTAGGGTATTAAGAAGTCACACCAAATAAACCCACGCTTCCGAAAAGCCAAGGTGTGACAGCTTGGTATTAGAGCCTCGATCATAGCGAACTAGGATTCTTTCTCGAGTCTAGACTATGATCATCAGGGCTCTCATGAAAACGTTTTCAAACATTTTTACATTGCATACACTATACGTCCAGATCCATGAAACAAACCTTTTTACAAACAAAAGGCACAAATACACATTTCCAAATTTAAATTTATAACTCAGTCGGGGGGACTGAGGGAGTCCAGTCAGGGAGACTGGGGAAAAATTAGGTCGGGGAGACCAGAAAAAATTAGGTCGGGGAGACCAGGAAAAATTAGGTCAGGGAGACCAGGAAAAAACTAGGTCGGGGAGACCAGGAAAAATTAGGTCGGGGAGACCAGGAATTTGGTCGGGGAGACCAGGAGATTAGTCAGAGAGACTGGGAGATTTTAGTCTGAGAGACTAGGGAGTTCAGTTTGAGAAACTGGGAGGATAGTCTGGGGAAGACTATGATGATTACTTACTTACATTAATTGAGACTTACATGCTTAATTGATTTAATGTTGATGTACGTCCATATGTGGTAGTTATTCGCATACACTAATTGTTAATAACTACTATGGATATACATGTTACACACCGGCACACATGTCACTCTAATTAGAGAACGAGTTATCAGACATTGATAACCCTACGACCACCGCCACAGATAATGAGACTACATCTGCGCCAGAGACAATTACGTCAGATACTGAGAGTGATCCTGATATGCTGACTAAGGGCGAGGACGACTTCTAACAGTCCGTACTACCAGATTTTGGTGATACTTCATCTTTGCTGATGGTTTCTCTAACAAGAATCTTTCTGTCACTCTTGTTTCAATCCATGACCACTCCATCACTGGTCATCCCAATGATGGACACACCATGGCTCCAATCCTCGATGATGCGCCTCCTGCGGACATCTCTACTGAAGGTTGGCTACTCGACAAACAATATATGACTACGTTGGCATGCTTATCAATGGTCCTCCTGCCGACGCCCATGACGATAGAAAATTAGATGAGGACACTGTTACTAACTTCACTTCTTAAGACCCCTATTAACAAGCCATCCTCTGATTCTAGCATGCATTCGGACTCCTTTGAGTCTGTGATACCTGCAACCTTACAAACAGCTGGAGTGCAGCATTCTACTACTGACACAAGACGACGATGACATGGCTGCTGCACTATCACCTGCTCGAGGCACCACACCGTTACACGACCCAGGGCCTGCTGCTGAGCTAGCTTCTGCACCTTTTGAGTCAGCCTGATGTTGCAACTGCTGGTCCTACACCCTTGCTTGATTGTGACCCTGATACTTTTGGTTTACTAGACATTGCACCCCTGCTATCTAACCCGGTACCAGCACCTGACAATCTCCTTATTGGTTGAAACGTTTGTTTTTGCATCCATAACCGCTGATGTTGCTCCTTTTTCCCTATGGAGACCGACGCCCATTGCACTGGCATACTTATCGTTTCCTTTCCGGACTTGCCCGTACCCCGGAAGAGTACTCCAGGTCGGCACCAGCATAACGATCCGTTTTGCTACAACAGCATTTTCTACGGCCTTACAGGTTTCACCCCTACATCGCTGTATGAGCCGATTGGATGGATCCTATAATACTCTATGCAGATTTTAGACCCTTACCATTCCTCACATTGTGGAGGCCACATACGAGATGAGTTGCTCCTGTAACACCAATTACAGTTTGAGGATATGAGTCGCAGAACGTTGGAGCTTGAGCTGACACCACAATTGGCAAGTTCAAATGCAAAACATTACATAACCGAAAACATGATTTAAGTGACTACATCACAAGACAGCATATTGCCTGAAAAGTTTATGTAAGACACCCCGTCCTCCACCCTGTCTATTGCCAGCATACTTTGATTCGTCACATACATCAAGGTTCCTTTTGCGCTCTCGACCGTTGCTATTACACCGTTCCCAGGATTCTGATACTTATTTGTTTACTATTGAGCGGCAGAGCAGATAATTACTTCAACGTATATACAAGCTCGAGGAGGGACTCACACATGTTAATAGTTTACTTTTCTTTCCTCCTCCTCCTCAGTCAGCAGTATAGTTGGCTTCTGGGTTATGCGGATTGCATTACACTTGGGTAAAGACACTAATGATAAGCCGGGATTGCGGAGACTTTTGAGGACCACTTCTGATTACGAAATTTTGATGCACTAATATACTTATTGGACAAGGGTAGGGTGACCCTGTGTCCCTTTCGATGTGATACATTTTGTTAGACACAGTGATTGTGGCCGAAGGATAATGAAAGCCTAACCATCTTTAAACATGCGACAACACTTTGTGGCCAATAACCAATGAAATCTCAGTCGCTAGCACGTCATTGATCTATGTGTGTGTGCTATAATTATAATACTACGTGCTTACTTGCTATGCTCTCATTAAACATAATTACCGAATTACTTAGTCATACTATGATTATACTATTATTTGATTGGTTGATATGGTAACCTGTTATGTGTATGTACTTATGACCACTAAACAACCAAATGCACGCACGAAGCAAATTAGACCTGACCTAACCGACCTTCTTCTAGGAAGATGTCGACTCAAGGGAACACCGATATCAACAACCCTCTACCGACAACAGAGGCAGAAATGCAAGAGCGCCTCTTACAGGCCATCGCACGGTACGAGGCCCGTCGCTCCGATTGCAGCGGAGGTACCTCGGGAAATAACCCCCCAACGGTAATGTCTAGTCCTTTAAGACACATTACAAAACGTTTGGACATTTCCACGAGTGCCTTGCTAAGGCCTTACGCGAATAATGTTGCTTACATCGCAGGCTGCACCTACAAACAGTTCTTGGACCAAAAAAACCTCGAGAGTTCGACGGCACTGGGGGTGCCTTAGCCTTCGTGCGCTGGGTTGAGAAGACGGATTCTGTTTTACGATTGAGCAAATGTGACCCCGAACATCAGGTCACGTATATAGCTGGACTATTTGTAGATGGGGCTCTATCATGGTGGAACCTTCAGGTTCAAACAATGGGCGAGACTGCTGCGAATGCTTTGACGTGGGATGAGCTGAAGGAACTGATGCGTAAAAGATATTGCTCTAGGGCAGAAGTCCAGAAGTTGGAGACTGAATTATGGAACTTGAAAATGGAGGGACCAAAGATAGATGAGTATGTGCAGAGATTTAACGATTTATCGCAAGTTGCTACACTCCTAGTAGAGCCAGAGTTTAAGAGAATTAAACGTTTCATAGGGGGATTGGCACCTCAGATTCTAAGCCTGGTAACAGCGTCTAAACCTTCAACGATCACCGAGGCTATCGATATAAGCGTGGCGCTCACTGAAGAAGCGATTAGACAAGGAAAATTTACCACTTCGAAAGAGAAAGAGGAGACTCCTGTAGAGTCACCTGGGGATAACAAGAGAAAGCTCGCAAATCTCAAGGTGGTTACTCGGGGGAGTAACGAGAAGAAAGCCAAGAAGGGAAAAGACTACATGGGTATCCTACCTAAATGTGACAATTGTCTACGCTATCACGTCGGGCGATGTAAATATGGAAAATGCGATAACTGCGGTAAGAGGGGACATCCCAAGGAGACTTGTAGACAAGGTATTGAAAGTGGAAATAAAAGTCAAGATGATAGCAAGAGTCACGGAGGAAACAACGACAACAACGAAGGCAGGACGAGTGACAAACAAAAACGTGCTGAAGTTTGTTTTAACTGTGGAAGCAAGAAGCATTTCAGAAAACATTTCCCTAAGAAGAACCGCGCACAAGGATAAAAGCTCTGTAGCAGAGCTAGGGGAGCACGCCAAGAAACCAAGTTTGGATATCGGTACGCCCCATATTACTCAACATTATGCATCTGTGCTGCTAGATACTGTTGCAAATTTTACGATTCGCACCGCTAGAGTTCGAGAGTATAATTGGTTTAAGTAGCGAGTAAGTAGATATTCCAGTACCCATTAGAACTAGCTTAGGGGAAGCTTGTGGAAGCCAACACAGTAACTTGAATCGACAAGATAGAACCCGGAGAACGTAAGTTTACGCTAGATCTATTGCCAGTTGAGTTGGGAAGCTTCAACGTGGTAATTGGATGTATTAGTTGGCAAGCGGTCGAGCGGAGGTTGATATCCGCACCTCGATGACAAATGAAGGAACGATTGTGACTCACGAAGCAGGATACGCCACCACCGATCATGAATTGCTTAAGGCACGAAAGTTGTTGTGGGAAGGATGTGTTGTTTCCTGGCTCATGTCGGGGACAAGGGAGCCGAAGAACTAAAACATAACGATACCCCCGTGATCGGAGAATACCCTAAAGTCTTCCTCGAAGACTAGCCAGAATTACCTCCTCAACGACAAGTCGAATTTTTGCATCGATTTGGTTCCAGGCGTCGCGCCTGTAGTCAATGCACCCTGAGCGACTTACACCTTCGGAAATGCAAAGATTGACAGCGAAGTTTTAGCAGTGGATAGAGAAGGAAGATACCAGACCAAGATGTCCCTTTTGGATAACCCCATTTCTGCTCGTCAGAAAGAAGGATGATGATTTTCAAATAAACATCAACTACCAGGAGCTGAACGAGCTAACAAACGAGAGTCGATGACTCTTACTAAGGGTTAACGAACCTCTAACATAACTGACTATGAGGACCCAACTACTACTACATGACTGGTCGATGATCGAGCGTCGTTAGCGGTGAAATTCAGGAAGAAAGTATACCAGGGAGAAATTGTGGGACAATGACTTGTTATTAGACATAAACAAAATGGTGTTTCCTACACAATGTACAAACCGGATCCACACGGGATACGAAATCTGGAGAATCTAGAAAACATATATTTAGGACCTTTGGGAACCCAGGTCCAAACTCGTAAGGGTTTTTATTTAGGAACCATATCTGTCAACTCAATCAACCATCATTAACCTGGCGCATATGCCAGTTCCGTTGACCCAAACAGAGAGTACTTGGATTTCTTTTACTTCTGGCGAGTAGATGTTTGCATCTCTACACCCCTTAATGGTAGTTGCATCACAATAATTTTCTCGCTAAGAGCGAACACACATTTGCTTCGATATCTGGTCATCTCTTCACTTTAGCAGATACTCGTTGTTCCTTTTCTTGGAAACTTACCTGACATACATGCATCATTTGCTACGCATGTGATTTTGTTTTGAACAAACACTTCATTGGAATTTACATATTATTTGCTAAACCTAATTACTGATTCCTGATTCGAGTAACCTACATTAGTGTTATTGTTGGCTCTTTTGTTACCAAGCCAACACACTTTCTTGAAACCGCTTTCTTTCAAGTTACATTCATGGTTTATTTTGCTACCATGCCGAGAATTCCTTGTTGATACATACGTTTATTGTCGGGTTACGTTGAAACCAAGTTCAATTGCTTGAACTTATCCAGTTCACAGGTTTAACTTGAAATGCTATATGATGTATTGGGAGCATCATATTCAACTATTTTTGCAGAGATTCTTTCATTTCGAGTCGTAGTAGATTTGGTTGGTCTACGACTCCACTAAAACGTTTGATTTGTTTCGATACCTTGCGGTGATATTTTCACAAAATTGAAGCTTGCGCTAATTTGGTTACTCACTTCGTACACGGATTTAATTCCCTATTTAGTTGTTAACAATCCATTTTGGAAATGAGTGAGTTATGCTCACTTTAGTGGAGGTTGAACAATCTACTCGAGCTTGGAAATTTGCTGCAATTTGGAGAGGATTTGAGGGTGTTTTTGATGATTAGAAAGTGAAAGAAGCTTGGATTAGGCTTGGTATTTATAGGGAGTGATTAGGTTAGGTTTAGGTGAGTATTTAATGTTAAAAAGGTAGTTTAAAACTCAAAAAAACAAGGAAACCTGCCAAAAAATGGAGCTGAAACGCGTCTACTGATGTTTCAGCGCGCTGGGCTGGCTGCTGTTAACGAGTCCATATATAAAATGTGAGTTGGGTTCCTTCAGATGTGAAGACCTAGCTCAGCTGGTTGTGTGCGTGTTGTTTGGGATGAGCGACCCGGGTTCGAGTCCCGTGGTCAGCGTCCTTTTAATTCTTTTTTTTTTGTTTTAAACACAACCTCATACTTTCAACATATCACACAATGATCCC
>JARYGA010005811.1:0-45136 GCA_030545235.1 Helianthus tuberosus
ATCCCAATTACCACCAGAGTCTATCACGCATGCCCTAAGCATATCCTCCAAAGTTTGAATCGTTCTCTTAGATTGTCCATCTGTTTGGGGATGATAAGCAGTGCTTAGATTCAGTTGGGTTCCCAACGCAGATTGCATGGTCTTCCAAAAATGAGATGAAAACCGAGCATCACGATCGGAAATGATATCCAAAGGAACACCATGCCGTGATACAATCTCATCAACATAAATCTTTGCAAGTTTATCAGCAGATAGATCCTCGCGAATCGGAATAAAATGAGCTGATTTCGTTAATCGATCGATAACAACCCAAATAGCATCGTGACCTTTAGACGTACGCGATAACTTAGTGATGAGATCCATTGCAATGTTCTCCCACTTCCAAACCGGTATCTCTGGTTGTACAAGCAAACCAGAAGGTCGTTGATGTTCAGCCTTGACTTTGAGACAAGTTAGGCATTTTGATACATACAAGGCAACATCCTTCTTCATACCAGGCCACCAGAACTGAGCACGAAGATCCTTGTACATTTTATCAGCACCAGGATGGATAGAATATCGAGACTTGTGAGATTCGTCCATTACCAAGGTGCAAAGATCGTCTTGTTTCGGAGTCCACAAACGATCCTTGAAATATAGCAACCCATCGTCCTTCGTTTCGAGTTTAAGTTCGAGTTGAAGCGGTAGCTCATATTTCAATAAGTCTTTGATCACACAAGATCGTTGAGTTTGAAGGACACGAGATTGAATATCAGATAGAGTTCGAACAGAATGAAGCTTGACTCGTTCCTTTCGACTAAGCGCATCGGCTACAACATTCGCCTTACCAAGATGGTAGCGGATCTCACAATCATAATCATTTAAGAGTTCAACCCAACGTCGTTGCCTCATGTTCAGCTCCTTCTGATTGAGAATATGCTGGAGACTTTTGTGGTCTGTGAAAACCACACTTCGTTCCATAGAGGTAGTGTCTCCAGATTTTAAGTGCGAAAACCACAGCTCCTAATTCAAGATCATGAGTCGTATAGTTCTTCTCATGAATTTTCAGCTGTCTAGACGCATAAGCTATGACTTTACCTCGTTACATAAGAACGAAACCAAGTCCTAGATTCAACGCGGCACAATAGACAACAAAATCATCGTTTCCCTCAGGTAGAGATAAAACAGGAGCATCACAGAGCTTCCGTTTCAGCATTTGGAACGCTTCTTCTTGCTTAGGTCCCCACTCAAAAGGCTTATTTTTCTGAGTCAAAACAGTGAGTGGAACCGCGATCTTTGAGAAATTAGAAATGAATCGACGATAATAACCAGCAAGACCAAGAAATGATCGAATCTCTGTAGGTGTCGTCGGTATATTCCAATCCTTAATAGCAGCTATTTTGGATGGATCTACATGAATACCCTGCTCGTTGACTATATGACCCAAAAACTGAACTTCTTTAAGCCAGAATTCACACTTGGAGAATTTAGCAAAAAGTTGTTCCTTCTTTAGGAGTTCCAATGTCAAACGAAGGTGTTGCTCGTGATCGGCTCGAGACTTCAAATAAATGAGAATATCGTCGATGAACACAATGATGAACTTATCTAAATAAGGTTTACAAACCCTGTTCATTAAGTCCATGAAGATAGCAGGGGCATTTGTCAAACCAAAAGGCATGACAGTGAACTCGTAGTGCCCATATCTCGTACGGAATGCAGTTTTGGGAATATCTTCTGTCACACCCCCCAAAATCCACCATGCGGAGTTCCACCGCTTGGAGGCGTGACGTGACCAGGATCGAGCCACCAATCATACGGAACAACGTACTTAAGTAAATAAAGACAACCACAATACGATTGGTGACCAAAAGCTAGTTAACCAAGTTTTTTAACTTAGACAGCGGAAGCATAAACGTAAAGTTCAAAACATAAGTTCGCAGTTCATAAGTTTAAAGTCCAACACATAGGTTTAATAAGTTCATAATGTTTTAAACATTAAACACTGGACATAACCGTCCGCACACCACAACGACTCCTTCCTCGTGCAAGCTCCAAATGTTTAGCGACCTGTAAGGCATGTAACAACGAGTCAACAACAAAGTTGAGTGAATTCACAGTTGGTTGTTTAGTTATAGCATTCGTTTCATAAATCATCTGTTCGTTTTGAAAACCATGTATCGTATAAGTTTGCATCGCGGTCTTTCTGACATGTTTGCGAAGATTAGTGGGGGTTTCCCATGTGTTACTAGACCACGCGTATCGACTGCTACGAAAATGTAAGAGGTGCCCTAAGTCAATGTCTATCAGCATTGACCCTTTGCCCATAGTCCATTAGTACACGCCCGTCCGACTGGCACGGTGTGAGGTTTGTTAAACCTAATAGCGCTATTAACTAATGACCCGCTCGCCATAGGCATCGGCGATTAAGTCGATAATTGAGGGACTTAAAGTGATAGAGTTGATGGTCTTATGATCGTGTACGCAGGTTTTACGTACGTGCCCTTCAATCCGAGGACAGTAGTAAGTATGAGTGTACGTAGGTTTTACGTACGTGCCCTTCAGTCCGAGGACAGTAAAAAGTAGTTTAATAGTAATGATAGTACAAGTAGTTATTCAATCCCATTCCCAACCCCTGGGAATCCCATGCCTTAGAAAGAGTGTGAACTCACCTCGGTTTGCTCGGTTAGGTTCTCAAATATAGTTAACAGTCAAGGTCGGTCAATCACGTCCTAATAAGGTACGGATAACAATCAGTTTCTCATGCATAACACGTATCCTACGTATGGTTTATTTGCACATTACTTCGTCCACATAACAGGCACACACTTTAACGATTTATGCCCATATAAACTTCCCATCCATTCCCCATTCATAAACAAACATACGATATTGCACGTAACACATAATACATGTTAAATCATTCACTGATGGCATACTCGACATTTAGACACGCAAGTCACAACTTATGTCAATTCAGCATTAATATTCAAAACCGGCTGTTTTTCGGACCTTTAAATAAAATAGTTAAATTATTCCAAAAGTTCCCAGATTTTTACAGGACGTCTTACATGAACCAAAAATTATTGTGTAAAAATATCGGGGTCCAGTTCATTATCAGTAATTTATAGAAATTCGTTTACCGGACTGCAATCAGATTTACTACATTCTGATTGCAGTTCATGGGATAATTCGTCTAAAATTCCTCGGAAGTCCGTTTGACAAAATTCTAGTTCGAGAGTCACAAACACATCAGTGACTATCTATGGTATGAATTTTAGGGGCTGGTTCAATTCAGGTTTCAAATTACGACCGAAAACGTACAGCCCATTTTTCTGCAGTAAAAATCAGCCTTAGCTACTGTCACGAAAACAGACTTTTAAAATAGTAAACGATTTCAAAAAAATACGATTCCAGCGCCATTTTCTTCGTTTTTCGAAAAGACCCGATTTAGGCTTCAGAAATTCCGTTTTTCGATTTGTTAAAGTCTGTTTACGGCCTGTTGAATGCGGCTGAAAAAGTACATCAGAATGTTGTTTCGTGGTTTAAGCATTACTAAATCGCATCAACGAGTGTCCGAACAATGGATTTAACAAGAAACCAACAATCAACATCAAGTATGATTTAACCAATCCTCAAACCAACAAGATTCCGCTTCATGATTCATACATAAGTAAACTTTTATGTAACTTTCATATTCTTTAATTTTGCTTAGCATCTTCTAGTCTTTTGTTCTTTTGGTGATTTAAACAACACATCATACTACAAATCATAATTTTGAACAAGATGAAACAAGTTAAAATGAGACTTACTACTAGCTTATAGCTAGGGATGAATCTAGTGCAAAGTTGGTAAGAAAAAAATGGTGAAAAGTCTTGAAACAAGCTCTTTTGAAACCCTTCAAGAGGCAACCTCCATAGATTCACCTTCAAAGCTTGGATTGCACTTGTTAATGGAAGAGATGGATGATGGAAGTGGTGGTGATGGGTTTCGGTTATGGGGTGGAGCCGAAGAGAGGGAGAGATGTAAGGAATGAGGGTGTGATCTTGGTGAAAGATATGATATGACCCTTGTAAGATTGCCTCCATACTTATTATTATTCCTTTCAAATTTTATGTTTACTTCACCAAGCAAGATCCAATATAAAATATGAATGTAATCTTTGTGAGATTTGATGGTGATATTTAGGGGGGTTTGGCCGTAGCTTTATGTAAGGGAGAGAAGAAGAAAAAAAAAATTGTGAATGATGGTTATAATCTTGGCCAAGATATTATAAGACATGTTCACATATCTTGGTGGATCCTACAAGTAACAAATCCAATAAACAATTGCCATAAAATCAATACATATATTTGAAGTATGGAAGGTTGATATGGTGGGTCCACAAGGACCAAAAATGTCACACCCCCAAAATCCACACGCGGAGTATCACCGCTTGGAGGCGTGACTGACCAGGATCAAGCCACCAATCATATCAAACATAATAAGTATTAAATGTAATTTAAACCAAACGATATGAAAGGTGTTCAAACAAAACATGTTAAGTGTATAGCGGAAGCATAAAATGTAAACCCAACGTAAGTAATAAGTTCAAATGTTTAAATGTTTTATCATAAGTTCCACAATCCGTGCCCACAACGACCGCATCTCCCGTGCAAGCTCCAAGAGTACCTATGGTCCTGCAAGGCATGTAATAGAGAGTCAACAACTAGTTGAGCGAGTTCACAGTTGGTTATTCAGTTATAGTGTTCGTATTGTAATTCGTAAGCTCGTTTAGTAATCATGTAATGTATGAAATGGTATCGCGGCCCTCCAGGCATGTTTGCGAAGTTTAGTGGGGATTTCCCATGTTTTCTGGACTAGGTATATTTGTATCGCGGCCCACCCGGCATGTTTGCGAAGATTAAAGTATAGTTCGCGGCCATTCTAGGCATGTTTGCGAAGATTGTTCTATTATCGCGGCCAATCCCGGCGTGTTTGCGAAGAGAGAGTATATGTATCACTAGTCTAGCAGTATCTACTAATAACCTTCCCCTCCCGAGGAATAATTCCATTAATCATGTAAGTATAAGAAACATTCAACCCATTCCCAACCCCGGGAATCCCATGCCTTGGTAAGAGTGTGAACTCACCTTGGGTTTGCTTGGTATGCTAAGTATGTACTCAATTAATCAATCACGTCCTATAGTACGCACGTATACATAATCAGTTTGTGTTCACATATAAACACACAATGATAAACAAGTAGCACATAGCACGTATTTGAGATCAGACACAAGATGGTTACACTTAACAGCAGTTAACTAACCCGGTTAACTTCTAAACAGAATTAAAGTAGGTTACTGTGCTGATTACACATTTGGTGAAACACATATCGGTGAACACACAAATCGGTGAAACACATATAGGTGAAACACAAATCGGTGAAACACATATCGGTGAAACACATATATTGACGAAACTCATTCTGTTTCATCCTTCAGGGTCTCGGTGAAACACATTCTGTTTCACCGTCACCTGTGTTTCGTCTAAGATGTCTGTTTCATCGAAGGTCAGTTACGTGGAAATCAGTGACATCAGTTACGCAATAACACAGAAACCCTAATCATGCTATCAGCCGTCATCAGCAAATCATCAATCATGCAGAAATCATTCGTTCACAGAATTCATCATCGCATCATCATAACATAAGCATCACAGTTCTTAACGTCTAGCATGAACCCTAGGTTATGGGTACCACAAACCGATTACTATAATATATCACATCATTAACGGAGCAGGGTTTATCATCATCCGATTTAACCATAAGAACCCTAATGGTCTACCGTTTTCATATTCATCAAACCAATGTACATTCGGGCATGACAATTATCAAACATCATACACCCTAGATCATCATACAATACAATAACCTATCACATAATAGTTATTAGAACCCTATCGATTGTCTGGTCAGATTTATTAAAACAATAACATCAAACATAAGTAAACAAAGACAATCACGGAACGAATCACACTAACCGAGATAATGATTAAGATGGTTTTGATCGTTTAAGGACTTAGGAAAACACACACAGCTGCCGTCACACTTGGGAGAGAGTTCTAGGGTTTCTGTTTTGCCAAGGGTGTGAAACTGGAACCTTTTTCACGTAATTATACACGAAATAACGTTCTGGGCCCGTAATGGGCTTCGGTGAAACTGGGCTCGGTGAAACACCTTGTTTCATCGAGGTGAGGTTGACGAAACGGATCCTGTTTCATCGAGATGTTCTTGGCGAATCAACCTCTGTTTCGCCGGGTGTGAATGATGTGGTAACAGTTTTGAGTTTCTAACAAGTCTTAAGTTTAACAACCAAACACATAATCATGCCAACACAATACGTTTTATTATAACCCGAAGTGTACAGTTACAAGTCAGACAAGTCAATAACTAAACAGTCAAAGTCAACGTGCATTAAATGCGAAAGTAAAGGTCGGAAACTCGAGTTGTCACATTATCCCCAACTTGAAAGAAATTCCGTCCCGAAATTTAGCATGCGGTTACTGAGGAAGCTAGTGGTGTGACGTTGTTTACCTGTATCGTATCGCGGCTCCCCGAGCAGGTTTGCGAAGATTACTGGTTTTCCTGGGGTGTCACATCATCCCCCCGTTGATTTGGAATTTCGTCCCGAAATTCTGTAGTAGCTTCGGCCTCAGTAGTGGTTGCTTGGTTTCCGAATAACTGGGGATATTTGAGTTTCATCTGATCTTCGCGTTCCCAGGTGAACTCTGGGCCACGACGGGAGTTCCAACGAACTCGTACAAGAGGTATTCTAGTGTTCTTGAGGACCTTAACATCCTGGTCCGTGATTTCAACAGGTTCCTCGACGAATCGTAACTGTTCATCAATAGTGAGCTCTTTCAGAGGAACTATGTGGGTCTCATCTGACAGACACTTCTTCAGATTCGACACGTGAAAGACGTTGTGAACTGCACTGAGTTCAGCTGGTAAGTTCAATCTGTAGGCCACCCTGCCTATCTTGTCAATGATTTCGAATGGTCCGACGTATCGTGGATTAAGTTTGCCGCGCTTGCCAAAACGAACCACACCCTTCCAGGGTGAAACTTTGAGTAGTGCTCGATCCCTAACCTGGAATTCGAGTAGTTTCCTGTCTTTATCGGCGTATGCTTTCTGACGGTCACGAGCTGCCGCCATGCGTTGTCGTATTTGAGCAATCTTTTCACTAGTATCAACTACCATTTCTGGACCTGTGATCTGACTGTCACCCACCTCTGCCCAACAAAGAGGTGACCGACATTTACGCCCGTACAATGCCTCAAATGGAGCAGCTTTAATGCTGGTGTGGTAGCTGTTGTTGTACGAAAATTCCACAAGTGGCAGATGTTTTCCCAACCATTGCCAAAGTCGATTACGCACGCCCGAAGCATGTCTTCTAGAGTTTGAATAGTGCGCTCAGACTGCCCATCCGTCTGAGGATGATAAGCTGTGCTCATGTCTAAACGAGAGCCAAAAGATTTGTGCATTGCTTGCCACAGTTCTGAAGTAAAACGTGCATCACGATCAGAGATAATAGAGGTGGGCACCCCGTGCCTCGAAACCACTTCCCTCAAGTAAACGTCTGCTAAAGTAGAGAACTTGTCTGTTTCCTTGATAGCCAAGAAATGAGCAGACTTTGTGAGTCGATCCACGATCACCCAGATAGTATCATTTCCGCCCTGAGATCTAGGTAAGCTAGTAACAAAATCCATGGAAATTTGTTCCCATTTCCATTGTGGTATATCAGGTTGTTGAAGTGGACCTGAAGGTTTCTGGTATTCGGCTTTGACTCTCGCACAAGTCAGGCACTTGCTAACGTATGTTGCTATGTGGGCCTTCATGCTAGGCCACCAGTATGTAGTTTTGATATCGTGGTACATTTTATCCGAACCTGGATGTACCGAGTAGCGAGACTTATGAGCTTCATCCATTACAAGCTCGCGTAAGTTACCATAGAGTGGGACCCAAATGTGTCCTGTTACGTAATAAGCACCATCTTCCTTCTGTTCTAAGCGTTGCCTTGAGCCACGTAGGGCTTCAGCCCTGACGTTGTCTGGTTTCAATGCTTCTACCTGAGCATCTCGTATCTGAGAAGGAAGACTAGACTGTATAGTGAGTTGTAAAGCTCGTACACGCTTAGGCGCGGTATCCTTTCGACTGAGGGCGTCAGCCACAACATTGGCTTTGCCCGGATGGTACCTGATCGAGCATTCGTAGTCATTTAGCAGTTCGACCCAACGTCGTTGTCGCATATTCAGTTCCTTCTGTTTGAAGATATGTTCGAGGCTTCTGTGATCAGTGTAGATAGCACATTTGGTACCATACAGGTAGTGTCGCCATATCTTGAGCGCAAAAACAACCGCTCCCAGTTCTAAATCGTGTGTTGTGTAATTCCGTTCGTGAATCTTAAGTTGGCGCGAAGCATAAGCAATGACTTTATCCCGTTGCATCAACACACATCCAAGACCTTGGATCGATGCATCGCAGTAGACTACAAAATCGTCCGTGCCTTCAGGCAATGAGAGGATAGGTGCGCTACAGAGTCTATCCTTTAAGTGCTGAAACGCTGTTTCCTGTGTATTACCCCAACGATAAACAACACCTTTCTGTGTCAGTAGTGTAAGTGGCTGAGCAATCTTTGAAAAATCTTTGATAAATCGTCTGTAATAACCCGCCAAACCCAAGAATTGGCGTATTTCGGTTGGTGTGCGAGGTGCAGGCCAGTTCTTGATCGAATCTACCTTGGATGGATCGACATGAATCCCATCCTTGTTTACCACATGGCCTAGAACTAGAAAGTGGACTTCACGAAGCCAGAAGTCACATTTTGAAAACTTGGCATATAGTTGCTCCGTTCGAAGAAGTTCCAAAATAAGTCGTCAGTGCTGCTCGTGTTCCTCCTGACTCTTCGAATAGATCAGGATGTCGTCGATGAAAACAATGACGAACTTGTCAAGATAAGGTTTGCACACCCTGTTCATAAGATCCATGAAAACCGCAGGCGCGTTCGTCAACCCGAAAGGCATGACCAGAAACTCGTAGTGGCCGTAGCGTGTTCTGAACGCTGTCTTGGAGACGTCCTCATCCCGGACTCTCAGTTGATGATACCCTGACCTTAGATCAATCTTCGAGTAATAGCTCGACCCCTGCAACTGGTCGAATAAGTCGTCGATGCGTGGAAGAGGATAGCGATTCTTCACCGTCACCTTGTTCAATTCGCGGTAGTCTATACACATGCGGAAGGTACCGTCCTTCTTCTTTACAAATAATACCGGAGCTCCCCAAGGCGAAGAGCTAGGACGTATGAAACCCTTTTCCAAGAGTTCTTGTAGTTGCTTAGACAGTTCTTCCAGTTCCGTTGGAGCTAAGCAATAAGGCGCTCGAGCTATGGGTGCTGCTCCTGGAGCTAGCTCGATCTGAAACTCGACCTGACGATGAGGCGGTAACCCAGGCAACTCTTCAGGAAACACTTGAGGAAAATCGCGTACTACTGGAATATCCTCAATCTTTTTCTCTTTCTTCGATGTATCAGTGACGAGTGCTAAAACAGCTGCGTGGCCCTTTCGTAAGCACTTCTGAGCCTTCAAGAAGGATATGATGCCACTCACGACACCACTCTTGTCGCCTTGAACTTCGAGAGGTTCTTTGCCAGAACGGGGAATACGAATGATCTTCTCCTTGCATAGGATCTCTGCTTGTTGTTGGGATAACCAATCCATCCCAATGACGATGTCGAAACTACCCAGAGTTATAGGAATGAGGTCGATAGAGAAAGTCTGACCAGCGAGGATAAGATTACAACCCTGAACTACGTGTGTGGCCTCTAAACTTTTACCGTTAGCTAACTCTACGACATGTTTGGTGTTCAAAAGTGTTGGTGCGCGTTTAAGCATTTGACTAACTTTCAGAGACATATAACTGGTATCCGCACCCGAATCAAATAATACAGTAACATAAAAGTCGTCGAGAAGAAACTTACCCATAATCACATTAGGATCATTCCTTGCATCAGTCTGACCAATCACAAATGCACGACCCCTAGCACCATTGTTGTTGTTTCCCCCATTGTTGTTCCCATTGCCCTGATTATTGTTGTTGTTATTCTGGTTCTGGTTTAACTGAGGGCAATCCCGCTTAAAGTGGCCTTCAGCCCCGCATTGAAAGCATCCCCTATTTCCTTGCTGTTGTTGTTGCGGCTGGTTTCGTGGAGCTGGTGGCTGTTGTTGCTGGTTCTGATTCGCAGGCCTTGAGCTCCTGCAGTCTTTAGCTTCATGACCTACCCTTAGACATCTCTGACAGCGGCCCTTACGACACTGACCACTGTGGTGTCTGTTGCACCTGTTACACAGTGGGTGACTTCCCCGATATCCACTCTGCCCCTGACCACCAGAAAATTGCTGACTCGGGCCCTGGTAATCATTAGTCTTGCGTTGCTTAGCTTGAGACTGAACGGTAGCTGAACCCTTGCTGGAATCCCCCTCCCATTTCCGCTTGTTGTCACTGGGAGTAGCAAGAGTAGCTGAAGTAGTAGCGGGAGTAGTAGCGTTGATGCGTTTAGGTAACTTGTTCTGCTCCACCGCCTGATCTGTGAGACGGTGAGCCAACTGAACAACCTGCTGGTAGGTAGCAAGGTTTGCTGAAGTCACATGACTTTGGATCTCTGGTACTAGGCCACTGAGATAAAGTTCGATACGCTTAACTGGGGGGTCCACCATAGTAGGACACAATAATGCGAGCTCATTTGATCTCTTTGTAAACGCCTCAATCTCTGACCCCGTCATCTTGAGGTTGAAGAACTCGACCTCCAGTTTATGAATGTCATCACGACTGCAGTATTCCTCCTTGATCATTTCCTTAAAGTTGTTCCATGGGGTGGCGTTAGCAGCAACCAACCCTAGTATTTGAACCTGAGCTTTCCACCATGTGAGGGCTAAACCCTCGAGAGTACCAGTAGCATACTTCACCCTGCGTGCCTCAGGGCATTCACACATTTCAAACACAGACTCTAGCTCCTCGAACCAGTGGAGAAGACCTACGGCTCCTTCAATGCCGCTGAAAGTAGTTGGACGACAGTCCATGAAAGTTTTGAAAGTGCAAACAGGTGGTTGACCTCCTGCTTGAGCGGCTGCAACTGCCGCAGCAACTTGTTCGTTAATGAGAGCCGTCAACTGGGCTTGGGTCATGTTAATACGTCCAGACATGATCTTCATAGCAAAGATAACATAAGTAAGAGAGGTTCGCAAACAGTGCGATGACAGAAGAGAGTGAGCACCCCCAAAATCCACACGCGGAGTATCACCGCTTGGAGGCGTGACTGACCAGGATCAAGCCACCAATCATATCAAACATAATAAGTATTAAATGTAATTTAAACCAAACGATATGAAAGGTGTTCAAACAAAACATGTTAAGTGTATAGCGGAAGCATAAAATGTAAACCCAACGTAAGTAATAAGTTCAAATGTTTAAATGTTTTATCATAAGTTCCACAATCCGTGCCCACAACGACCGCATCTCCCGTGCAAGCTCCAAGAGTACCTATGGTCCTGCAAGGCATGTAATAGAGAGTCAACAACTAGTTGAGCGAGTTCACAGTTGGTTATTCAGTTATAGTGTTCGTATTGTAATTCGTAAGCTCGTTTAGTAATCATGTAATGTATGAAATGGTATCGCGGCCCTCCAGGCATGTTTGCGAAGTTTAGTGGGGATTTCCCATGTTTTCTAGACTAGGTATATTTGTATCGCGGCCCACCCGGCATGTTTGCGAAGATTAAAGTATAGTTCGCGGCCATTCTAGGCATGTTTGCGAAGATTGTTCTATTATCGCGGCCAATCCCGGCGTGTTTGCGAAGAGAGAGTATATGTATCACTAGTCTAGCAGTATCTACTAATAACCTTCCCCTCCCGAGGAATAATTCCATTAATCATGTAAGTATAAGAAACATTCAACCCATTCCCAACCTCGGGAATCCCATGCCTTGGTAAGAGTGTGAACTCACCTTGGGTTTGCTCGGTATGCTAAGTATGTACTCAATTAATCAATCACGTCCTATA
Organism: Helianthus tuberosus; assembly: GCA_030545235.1. Classification (NCBI taxonomy): domain Eukaryota; kingdom Viridiplantae; phylum Streptophyta; class Magnoliopsida; order Asterales; family Asteraceae; genus Helianthus; species Helianthus tuberosus. Next base: position 12,068 of record JARYGA010005811.1, read on the forward strand.
GTACGCACGTATACATAATCAGTTTGTGTTCACATATAAACACACAGTGATAAACAAGTAGCACATAGCACGTATTTGAGATCAGACACAAGATGGTTACACTTAACAGCAGTTAACTAACCCGGTTAACTTCTAAACAGAATTAAAGTAGGTTACTGTGCTGATTACACATTTGGTGAAACACATATCGGTGAAACACAAATCGGTGAAACACATATAGGTGAAACACAAATCGGTGAAACACATATCGGTGAAACACATATATTGACGAAACACATTCTGTTTCATCGTTCAGGGTCTCGGTGAAACACATTCTGTTTCACCGTCACCTGTGTTTCGTCTAAGATGTCTGTTTCATCGAAGGTCAGTTACGTTGAAATCAGTGACATCAGTTACGCAATAACACAGAAACCCTAATCATGCTATCAGCCGTCATCAGCAAATCATCAATCATGCAGAAATCATTCGTTCACAGAATTCATCATCGCATCATCATAACATAAGCATCACAGTTCTTAACGTCTAGCATGAACCCTAGGTTATGGGTACCACAAACCGATTACTATAATATATCACATCATTAACGGAGCAGGGTTTATCATCATCCGATTTAACCATAAGAACCCTAATGGTCTACCGTTTTCATATTCATCAAACCAATGTACATTCGGGCATGACAATTATCAAACATCATACACCCTAGATCATCATACAATACAATAACCTATCACATAATAGTTATTAGAACCCTATCGATTGTCTGGTCAGATTTATTAAAACAATAACATCAAACATAAGTAAACAAAGACAATCACGGAACGAATCACACTAACCGAGATAATGATTAAGATGGTTTTGATCGTTTAAGGACTTAGGAAAACACACACAGCTGCCGTCACACTTGGGAGAGAGTTCTAGGGTTTCTGTTTTGCCAAGGGTGTGAAACTGGAACCGTTTTCACGTAATTATACACGAAATAACGTTCTGGGCCCGTAATGGGCTTCGGTGAAACTGGGCTCGGTGAAACACCCTGTTTCATCGAGGTGAGGTTGACGAAACGGACCCTGTTTCATCGAGATGTTCTTGGCGAATCAACCTCTGTTTCGCCGGGTGTGAATGATGTGGTAACAGTTTTGAGTTTCTAACAAGTCTTAAGTTTAACAACCAAACACATAATCATGCCAACACAATACGTTTTATTATAACCCGAAGTGTACAGTTACAAGTCAGACAAGTCAATAACTAAACAGTCAAAGTCAACGTGCATTAAATGCGAAAGTGAAAGTCGGAAACTCGAGTTGTCACAAAAAATCGTTGGGGGGGGGGGGTATGTTGGCAACATTTCAACTAAATTGTAAACATGAGTTAGATTATAAGAGACTAGATTTTATATGTTAGTGGATTGCTTTTTTAGCGGGTGTTATGATAGACGGGGATCATGACTAGCCAAAGATACTAATACAATGTATTTGGTAAATATTTGGTGTCCCGGGTAATGTCCGGTTATTCGGTCGGACACTGTTCCGTTAAATTGTTTAATTGTTCCGTAAGGCGTCTTATTTATATATTTTTGTAACGCAATTTATTCCTAACACATAGGAAAACATACCGGACTTTTTAGTAACTTTTCTGTATACTATTAGTATGCTAACACGCACATGTAAGTATAACACAGAAATCAGGGAGCAGTTAAATGATTCCACACAGTCGTCAAGCACTGTAATTATCATTAATGAATTGTACGGAATACATGTAATTTTTTTTTGAGGGTTGTCACATTCTCCCCCTATTAAGAGAATTTCGTCCCGAAATTTAGCGCGTGGTTACTGAGGAAGCTAGTTAAGTTGCGTTGTTTTCCTGATTTTCCTGGGGTGTCACATCATCCCCCCGTTGATTTGGAATTTCGTCCCGAAATTCTGCAATAGCTTCAACCTCAGTAGTGGTTGCGTTTTTCTTAAACAGTTGGGGATACTTGAGTTTCATTTGGTCTTCTCGTTCCCAGGTATACTCTGGGCCACGACGAGCATTCCAACGAACTCGAACCAGAGGTATCCTGGTATGCTTGAGGATCTTAACATCTTGATCCGTAATCTCTACTGGTTCCTCGACGAATCGCAACTGGTCGTCGATAGTGAGTTCCTTCAGAGGAACTATGAGGGTTTCATCTGACAGACACTTCTTCAGATTCGACACATGGAAAACATTGTGAACTCCGCTGAGTTCTTCAGGTAGATTCAATCTGTAGGCGACTTTGCCAATTTTCTCAATGACTTCGAATGGTCCGACATAACGGGGATTGAGTTTGCCTCGTTTGCCAAAGCGGACTACACCTTTCCAAGGTGAGACTTTGAGTAGCACTCGATCCCCAACCTGGAGCTCGAGTGGTTTTCTTCCCTTATCAGCATAGCTTTTCTGACGGTCACGAGCTGCCGCCATTCGCTGTCGTATCTGAGCAATTTTCTCGATCAGATATAATAGAGGTTGGCACTCCGTGCCTTGATACCACTTCCTTTAGGTAAATGTCTGCAAGAGTAGAAAACTTATCCGTTTCTTTGATAGCCAGAAAATGTGCAGACTTGGTTAGTCGATCTACGATCACCCAAATGGTATCGTTTCCGCGTTGAGATCTGGGCAGGCCGGTAACGAAATCCATGGAAATTTGCTCCCATTTCCATTTCGGGATCTCCGGTTGTTGAAGTAGGCCTGATGGTTTCTGATATTCAGACTTGACTCTCGCACAAGTCAAGCACTTGCTGACGTAGGTTGCTATGTGGGCTCTCATGCCAGGCCACCAGTATGTGGTCTTTAAGTCGTGGTACATCTTATCCGAACCAGGATGTACTGAATAACGAGACTTATGTGCTTCATCCATCACAAGCTCGCGTAAGTTGCCATAGAGTGGAACCCAAATACGCCCTGTTACATAGTAGGCGCCGTCTTCCTTTTGTTCTAGCCGCTGCCTCGATCCTCGTAGGGATTCAGCCCTGATGTTCTCTGCTTTCAATGCTTCAACCTGAGCATCGCGAATCTGAGCGGGAAGGTTAGATTGGATGGTAAGCTGTAGAGCACGTACACGCCTAGGTATGGTATCCTTTCGACTGAGGGCGTCGGCCACAACATTGGCTTTGCTCGGATGATACTTGATCGCACATTCGTAATCGTTCAAGAGCTCAACCCATCGGCGTTGACGCATGTTTAACTCCTTTTGCTTGAAGATATGCTCGAGACTCCTGTGATCGGTGTAAATGGTGCACTTGGTACCGTACAGGTAATGTCTCCATATCTTAAGTGCGAATACAACTGCTCCCAGCTCCAGATCGTGAGTAGTGTAGTTTCTTTCGTGAACCTTAAGTTGGCGCGATGCGTAGGTAATGACCTTGTCACGTTGCATAAATACGCAACCAAGTCCTTGGATGGAAGCGTCGCAATAAACCACGAAATCATCGGTGCCTTCGGGCAATGAGAGGATAGGCGCGCTACAAAGTCTATCCTTTAGATGTTGAAATGCGGACTCTTGTGCATCACCCCAACGATAGATGACACCCTTCTGAGTCAGTGAAGTGAGAGGTTGCGCAATCTTGGAGAAGTCTTTGATAAACCTTCTGTAATATCCTGCCAAACCCAAGAATTGGCGGATTTCTTTTGGTGTGCGGGGTGCAGGCCAGTTCTTGATTGAGTTAACCTTGGATGGATCAACATGAATCCCATCCTTGTTTACCACATGGCCTAGAAAGTGGACTTCGCGAAGCCAGAAGTCACATTTTGAAAACTTGGCATACAATTGCTCTTTTCGAAGAAGTTCCAACATAAGTCGTAGATGCTGCTCGTGTTCCTCCTGACTCTTAGAATAGATCAGGATATTGTCGATGAACACAATAACGAACTTATCTAGGTAAGGCTTGCACACTCGGTTCATGAGATCCATGAAGACCGCTGGTGCATTCGTCAGCCCGAATGGCATAACCAGAAACTCGTAATGGCCGTAACGAGTTCTGAATGCTGTTTTGGAGACGTCCTCATCTCGGACCCTCAGCTGATGGTATCCCGATCTCAAGTCAATCTTGGAGTAATAGCTCGACCCTTGTAGCTGGTCGAATAAGTCGTCAATACGTGGAAGAGGATAACGATTCTTCACAGTCACCTTGTTAAGCTCGCGATAGTCAATACACATTCTGAAAGTACCATCTTTCTTCTTCACGAATAGTACTGGAGCTCCCCAGGGCGAAGAGCTAGGACGTATAAAACCCTTTTCCAAGAGTTCTTGTAGTTGTGTAGACAGTTCTTCGAGTTCTGATGGAGCTAGACGATATGGTGCTCGAGCTACTGGCGCTGCTCCAGGAGCTAGCTCGATTTGAAATTCAACTTGGCGGTGAGGCGGAAGACCAGGTAATTCCTCAGGAAATACCTCAGGAAAATCGCGTACAACAGGTATGTCTTCAATTCTCTTCTCTTCCGTTGATGTGACTTTGAATCTCTAGTACAAGGCCCTTGAGGTACAGCTCAATTCGTTTGATGGGAGGGTCCACCATAGTTGGACACAGGATGGCCAGCTCGTTTGACCTCTTAGTATACGCCTCAATCTCAGACCCCGTCATTTTCAGATTGTAAAATTCCACTTCTAGCTTGTGGATGTCATCCCGACTACAGTACTCCTCCTTGATCAGCTCTTTAAAACCATTCCAGGGTGTGGCATTACAATAAATGGCACACACATAACTCCCACATGTCCACTAACAATTCATATGCTAACAAGACAAACTAACCGATTATGAGAAGGTGATCACATGCAAAACATTAATTTGGCTGCACTATCTATACAATTCACATGATCACATAACAATTCATTCATGATAAATAACAGATAGTTCATGATTAATTTAAATCGAATAACTCTTGACAGCAGGTTACTAACCCAAACGAGATGCACAATCCAATACGTAAAAAGCTTCGAGATCTAAGACTTGCCGTCGCACAGGGGTGAAGAGAGAGAAGCGATTAGGGTTTTTCCCAGTTATCGATTACGTGCACTAGTTTAAAACAAAATCCTATATTAAACGTTACTGGGCCAAAGCCCATTCCATGTTTTTGTTGGCCACATGTGACGAAATCACTTCTTGATTTCGTGGTGTGTGTTTTCGGCTAGGGAGGTTGATTTCATGAGTTCCATGTTTATTTTTAATTCCCCATACACAATTTTAATACAACAAATTATTATAACATAGATACTCATATTGCACTACAATATATAGAACACACTAAATGCACACCATATATATATATCATATCAATCAAACGCGGTTTAGCATATTACAACGCGTACAGTTGTGAAACAAACAAGTCGTGTCAATAAACGATCTAAACAATTAACGTGCAATAGTGCGAAGATGGAATCTTGGAAACTCGAGTTGTGGTATAGATTAAGAGGTAAGAGTTTTTGGGTTTGTGAATCTGTTTCTAATTGTTGCTGGAGTTGGCGCAAGATCCTTCAGCTTAGACCTTTCATTAGAGATTTTGTTTGGTCCAAGCTAGGGGATGGTAGTAGTACTTCGGCTTGGTATGACTCTTGGTGTCAATTGGGGCCGTTAGGTAATTTTATCTCGCCGAGAGTTATCACTTCAGCAGGTTTCAGGCTCAGTGCTACGTTTCAAGAAGTTCAACTTAATGGTGTTTGGAAATGGCCGGTTGCTTCGAGAGATCTTTTTCCAGTTCTTAATCAGATCGATCACATTCATTTGGCCCCTAACCAGCAAGATAAGCTTCTGTGGAAAGATGGTAATGATTTGTTTGAGCACTCATCTTCTCAGGTTTGGCATTCAGTTCGGCAACGAGATCAAGAGGTGGATTGGATGAATTTTATTTGGTTTCCCCAGTGTATCCCGAAGCATGCGTTTTTTATGTGGTTGGTTATTCGTCGTAAACTCTTGACGCAAGACAAAATCCTACAGTGGGATATTTCGAGAAGAAAAAATATGAACATGATGTGTTGTCTCCTATGTTATGCTAATACGGACTCTCATGCTCATCTTTTCTTTGATTGTAATTATTCGAAGCTTGTTTAGAATTCGGTTCGCAGCAAAGGTGGTATGTCTAATGTTGGTTCTGATTGGAGCTCTATTGTGGACTGGATGCTGGCTTGGTCTCGGTCTAAATCGGCTTCCAACTATGTTAGTAGGTTGGTCCTTGCAGCTACTACTTATTTTATCTGGCAAGAGAGAAATGCAAGACTTTTCAAGAACCAGACAAGACCTCCAGATGTTTTATGTGATACAATTCTTCATACGGTTCGCTATAAACTTATGGGAGTGAAGTTCAAGGACACTATGAAGGTGAGGGAGCTGCTTCGTGCATGGGAGATCTGTGATACTCGATTGTTTGATGGCGGCTGATTTTTTATAGTGTTTTTGTTGGATCCTGTCTAGATCAGTAGTCTAGTTGTTTTATTTGGGTGTCGTGTGTTTATTTGGTTTACTTTCATGGGGTATGCCCCATGTTTGAACTAGTATGGTCTCTCCATACTACTTGTTTTGTATTGGTTTTGTTGATATATAGAATCACCGGGGTAACCCTTTACCCAAAAAAAAAAATGGGATGATGTGTGTCCTCTTAATTCTTTTATTACTCCTAGACTAATTTCGAATAAGGGATTTAGCATGGCGTCTACTTTGTTTGATCTGTTCGTTCAGGAGGGGTGGCAATTGTCACACCCCCAAAATACCACACGCGGAAAACCCCCACGAGGCGTGTGACATACCAGGATCTTAGCCATCAATCACACTGAACTCATAGGCATATGTAAATAAAACTTTCATTCATTAACAGTAAGTGTTACAACGTTACAATATTTCACAGTTTACAGCGGAAGCATAATTCATTCGTTAAGAGTTTATAACCACATGTAAAAGCCATTTGTGTTGTGTTATATTTCCATGTATCGAGCCACTCCAACCTCCCAGACAGCAAGTTCCAGTCAATATGCACCTAAAGACCGAAGGTTTGTACTGATGGTTGTGGGTGTGGCCCGAGACTTCCGAGCATGAATCTGAGAAGAAAATAATCTGCTGACTTATTTACCGAACTTAACCCGAATCATGACTCGCCCCGAATCTGACCACCACCACCTTCGTGACCTGCTGGAACACCACCTCAATTGCCGTCTTCAACATCACCAACTGATAAAATCACGGCTGTCGTGACCGTCGCCGGAATCCCGCTGGCACCGTCTCCCTCTCTCCCTTCTTCTCGGCTCTATCTCTCTCTCTCTCGGATTCAGGTGTGTATGCATGTGTAGTGGTACAAGAGTGTTGTGTCCGGGGTGTGGCTTGCTCGCCGAAGATCGTCACCGGAGTATCGGCTCCGGTCATCGGAGTTGCAGTAAGAGACGAAGGGGCATAGGGTATGTGTGTGCGGCTGCCTTTAGTCTGCATGTAGGGTTTTATTTTTTATAAAAAGAGGGGTGATGATCATGAGGTTATATTTATATGCTAAGGTTTTAGTGGTTTTGGTGTGGGTTGGGGTTCGGCTCGTGCGAATGGATCTGTAATATATCGGGTATCACGTTTAACTGACCGACCCGTTTATCGTAACACTTAAATTTATAACGGTAATGAATAAATGATTAAATCAATCTTCCGCCGCGTGTTATTATTATTAATTAGTAAACCATAAGAATAATAATAATAATAATAATAACAATAATAATAATGATATGATAATAATAGTGAATACGAATATTAATAAAATGCCCTTCTCTCGACGATTAGGGTCGAGAGTACGGATTGTCACATTCTCCCCATGTTACAGGAATTTCGTCCTCGAAATTTAAGCTAAGTCATACGATACGCTTTTATTTTTAAATTCCCCGATAATCTATTGTCATATGCATTTACACGTAGTTTCACGAAAGTTCACAAAACGAACATACAAATCACATAGCACATAAAGTCATGTAGCATACAAGTTCAGGTAATTCTCATAACACAAAGATTCACGTAGTCCATACTCACTTCACATTGCATAGAATTTCACACAATTAATTATTCACTTGTAATACGATTCCGTGTGTGTTTTGTGAAATTTTCGAGACACTTGGTTTTCCTGGACTTAAAAGAGATGTCCAAGTGAATATCTAAGTTAACAGGGTTTGTGTTTACACTGTGAAGGCCGGGTGTCACATCATCCCCTAGTTGAAAGAATTTTCGTCCTGAAAATTGTTATAAAACGATGGCTTGGAGTGAGTTCCAAAGAACTCGATCTATAGGTAGTTACTTACCATGCTGGGGGTGGGGGTCTCAACCGGTTCCTCAACGAAGTGATAAAGTTGAGTTTATCAACTAACTATCGGAATTAAACCAATATGTTTAAAAGTATTCCTCCCTAATCCGGGGATAGTAGTACTCTAATTCAGAAATGTAAAGCAGTCCCAATCCAGGGATAGTGGTATTCCAATCCAGGAATACGTACTTTTCTAGGGACGCGCGCGTAGCCTCAAGCTAGGGGTACCGTATGTATTTCCAAAACCGGGGAAATAGTGTGTTGTCCCAAACTATGGACATATGCCTTTAGCGAGAGTTGTTAACTCACTATAGAGTGCGCGTTGTATCAAAAGTCTTGTGTCGACGACACGAACTAGTATAGTAGGCAAACAATCACCAAAACACTCTTAAAAATGGTTGCACGTCCTGAGTAACCAGGACTAGTGTACGGTTGTTTCACATAAGGTTGAGTTCCATTAATTGTAAACGAAGTAGGTGTTGTTTCCAGCCGTGGACAAAATCGGTAGCACATGCCTGCAGCATGCTTCAGTAGTTTGTTTGGTTCGACCATTCGTTCGTGGGTGTTAAGTAGTGCTCATGCATGATCATGAGCCGAAGGATTTGTGCATGCCTTGCCACAAATCGGACGTGAAACATAAGTCATATTTAGAGACGATGGGAATCAGCGCCCTGCACCTAGCAGCTACTTCCTTCAAGTAGTTGTTTGCAAGATATTGAAAACTTGTTGGTTTCCTTGACCACGAGAAAACGTTCGGTTTTAGTCAGGTGATTCCATCACTACTCAACCGATGCCATCTTTGAGTTTGAGTTACTTACCCATGCCCCGCATGGATTCAACTTGAAAATCCTCTCCCTTCAGTTCTCCAGTTTGAACAGAGCGAGTCTGATCAGGTAAGTTAGAGTCGATAGTGAGCTGCAAAGCTCGTGCACGTTCAGGTTTCCTAATTGTAATCATCCTAAAGTTCCCTCCAGCGATGCCATTAACTGATTTAGTTCTGTCGAAGTCAAGGTACACGGGAGGCCCTTGTGATCGGTCTAAATAACGCATCTGGTACCGTCCAAGTGATGCCTCTATCTAAAATCCAAAGACTGGGGTTTCCATCGCAGGTTGTGATTCTTGCAACTCTTCTTATAATTCCGCCACGTAAGCCATCACTCTCTTGTGTTGCGTCGACTTATAGCTGGGACTTTGATTCGAACCATAAGGGTATACCACTGAATCACCCGCACCCTCGGGTAAAGACGATGCTTAGTGCATTGCAGAGTTGGGATTCGAAAGCTGAAAAGACGTCCTCCTGTTTTGTCTTCCACGAACACAACACCCTGCTGCGCTAAAGAGATTTAGGCTGCACGATCTTCGAAAATCATGTGATGAATCTGTGATAGTGTCTAGTGAGGCCAAGAAATTGTTGTATCCTTGGAGGGATCTTTGGTGTCGATCAGTTTCTAACAAAATGGATCTTAGCGAGATTCACGTGTATTCCTACTTCGTTGTTTTTATGACCAAAATGTACCTCTCGAATCCAAAAGTTACCTTTTAGCAAGACTTCGCGTGGTGTGACTCCTCCCTCAGGATATAACTGGGATGTTTTTATGACCAAAATATACATGGTCGAAGCAAGCGGTTCTTAACTGTTACCTTGTTAGGTTCTCAATAATCAGTACACATATCCAACGATACAACCTATCTTTTTTTTTTGGGTAAAGGGTTACCCCGGTGATTCTATATATTCACAACCAAAACAAAACAAGTAGTGTAGAGAGTCTACACTAGTTCAATCACAGGACATGCCCCATGAAAGTAAAACAATGAGAAAACAAGGAACACTACCACCTGGCAACAAAACGACTAGACTAACACTCTAGGAAAAGAAACCAAACAAACACAACTACTCAATCAGCCATCGCCATCTTTGAGCTCAGCTCCATAAATCTCCCAGTCACCCAAAAGCCTTCTCACATTATCACAATCCTTGAGCTTCGCACCCATTAATTTGTATCACGATACAACCTATCTTCCTGGATATAACTGGGGCTCCCCAAAGCAAAAAACTAGGTCCGACAAAGCTCCTGTCCAACAGTCCCTGTTGTTGATTTGACAACTCTAGCAACCCTCCTGGTGCAAGACGGTAAGAAATACGAAGAATCAGGGCTGCCTCTGGCGTGAGATCAAATCGAGAGTCTGTCTAATAGTTGTGGAAGTAAACCTGTTAGTTCCTCTCGTAGCACGCTGAGTGGAAACACGAACAATTGGTGGATCCTCGATCCTCTTTTCTTAGCCCAAACACTAGTAACGGCAACATAGCGGGGTAGTCCCTCCGTAGACGCTTTCTGGCTTTCATTGCTGATATGATGCTAACCTTCACACCACGTATAACTACGCGATATCTAGATAACCAATCCATACTAACTATTGCATCGAACTATCGAGGATGGCAGAAAGAAGGTCGACGTCGAACACTTGTCCCACAAGGTCGAGTTTACATCCCAACGGACATATAAGGTTTCATTTGAGTTGCCCTTAGTTGATTCCACAACAAGTTGGGTTTCAAGAAGCATCAGGGTTATAGAGAACATGGACGAAGTGATTTGTTACCAAGAACGTGTATGCCACCATGTTATTACAATCCTGGCGTCGTCCACGCCAATCCTAAATGTCCCTCCACGAGCATCATTTCCCGTGTTGTTGTACTTGTTGCGAGGATTTCCAGTACGGCCGTCATTCCCTTGGTTGTTGTCATTTGATTTAACAACGGCCACTCCATGACGTAGGCGCCTTCATTTTCCATGGTACGTGCTAAGGCACTACTCACTGTGCGGGGAGTTTCACATTCCATTCTACAGTCAGTTGTCATTGCTTATGTCTTGATCGGTTCGTAAAGGTTGACTCCCATCAGTCACTGACTAGGGTTGGAGATTTGATTGCAGTCACTTTGCTGGTGTTAGTTGCCGGAAATCAGGGTTGTCCAATTACTGAGGTCGGTAAAATACTACGCTCACCCTTTTGTCCATCGATCTAGCAAGTTGATTGAGTAATACGCGGTATGCTGCGGGAGTGTTGCAGAAGTGATCACACTTCGGAGTCTAAGACGTCAATACATAGCGTTCCATCAAACAAAGAGAAGCGAGAAAGGTATAAACCAACTCAAGGACGTTCGTGCAAGCACCTAACATTCTACATGTTTCGCTAGGCGTTCAGATGTGTGTTCAAGTAATACTCGACAACATCGAGATTCGAAAGGATCCAGAGATGAATGAAAGGTTCACTTTCGAGTAGGGGATAATCACTGCTTTTTTTTTTTGGGTAAAGGGTTACCCCGGTGATTCTATATATTCACAACCAATAAACCAAGTAGTGTAGAGGGCCTACACTAGTTCAATCATAGGACATGCCCCATGAAAGTAAACAAAAATAACCAAGAACAAAAACGAAGAAACCAAAAGTCCCACTAGACTACACTCTAGACCACCAAAATACAAAATAAATGAAAAACTAATCAGCCTCCATCATCATTAATGTCATTGCCATGAATCTCCCACTTCCTACAAAGTCTTCGAACATTTTCAGTATTCTTCAGTCTCGCTTCCATCAGCTTGTACCGAACCAAACTAATGATTTTGTCACTAACAATCTCCGGGGGTCTCATCCGATTCTTGAAAAGCCTGATGTTGCGCTCCTGCCAAACAACATAAGCACTAGCCGCCACCAAAAGTCTCGCAACATAATCAGTAGCTAACTTAGAATTAGATCGAGTAAGAAGCCAATTAACAATCTCCTCCCACTTAGGTTGAACCGTATCCATACCCACTTTCTGTCTCACAATATGCCAAACTTTCGAAGAGAAATCACATTCAAAGAACAAGTGACTATGAGAGTCATGATTAGCATAGCATAACAAACAACACATCATATTCATATTCTTTCTTCGAGAAAAATCCCAGTTAAGAATTTTGTCTTGAGTGAGCAGCTTACCTTTCATGATCAGCCACATTAAGAACGCATGCCTCGGGATGCATTGGGTAAACCAGACAATAGAGCTCCATTCAATCTCGGTTTCTTTATGACGAACCGAGTTCCAAACCTCCGAAGATGAGAATACACTCGTGTTATGACCATCACGCCACATAATTTTATCAGGTTTATTAGGAATAATTTGGATTTGATCTAGCTGAATCAGAACCGGAAATAAGTCTCTCCAAGCAACCGGCCACTTCCACTCAGCATTGTCATGGATGTCAGAAACCGAAGCCTCTAACCGGAAGCCTGCATTTGAAATAACTCTAGGCGAAAGAAACTCCCCAAGCGGTCCAATGTCACTCCAAATATCATACCAAGCCGAGGCCAATGTCCCATTACCAATATCAACCCAAAAAAACTCCCTCAAATACGGACGAAGCTGAAGTAGCTTTCTCCACGAGTAACTACATGTAGAGGGAACTTTAGCAATCCAGAAATTCTTACATTTTAACCTGTAAACATGAACCCAATCCACCCACAAAGACTTCCTCCTAGTAAGAATACTCCAAATATGATTAGCCATAAGAGCTTTATTTACATCGCCAATACGCCGAATACCCAACCCTCCTTCATATTTAGGAAGACAAACTGCTTTCCAAGAAACCTTAGCTTTGCCCTTTTGGAAAACTGTATCTTGAGACCACAAAAAATTTCGCATCTTAGCCTCCAACTCATGAACAACTCTAGTCGGAAGCATAAATACAGAGGACCAGAAGATATGCATAGAAGATAAGACAGAAATAATAAGTTGCAATCTTCCAGCAAATGAGAGTAATTTATTCCTCCAATGCATGATACGTTTGTCTAATTTCTCCAGCATAATACTACAATCTTTATAGACCAGACCCGACGATATTAAAGGAACACCAAGATAGCGAATAGGCAAAGAACCCTCCTTAAACGGCATGATATTCAGAATAGCACTTTTAATATAACTTGGAACATTGCAAAAGAAAACCGTGCTTTTCTGATTGTTAGGCACTAAACCCGACATCAAAGCAAACTTAGAGAGAGAGTTCATAATATACCTAGCTGAAGCAATTTCCCCTCTAGCAAATAGAAAAAGATCGTCCGCAAAACAAAGGTTGATAATTTGCTGCTTCTCACATTTATTATGAAATTTGAAAGAAGAATCAATCCTTAACGAATGATGCAAAATGGCCGTCAGAACTTCCATAACAAGAGTAAACAGATACGGGGATAGAGGATCTCCCTGACGAAGCCCACGATTACCTTTGAAATACCCATGCACATTACCATTGACACAAACAGAATACGATGTAGTAGAAACACACACCATAATCCAGTTCACCATCGCTGCATTGAATCCGAATCCAAGCAGAATATTTTTCAGAAAGTTCCAATCAACCGTATCATATGCCTTTTGGATATCAACTTTAAAGGCACATCTTGGGGGACCAACATTCCTATGATAATTGTGCATCAACTCTTGAGTTAACAAAATATTGTCAGAAATCTTCCTGCCTGGGACAAAAGCTGATTGATTTATACTAACAATATTATTTAACACCACCTTAAGTCTCTCCGCAATGATCTTGCTAATGCACTTGTATATAACATTACAACAAGCAATCGGCCTGTAATCCGTAACCACTGACGGAGAAGAGATTTTAGGCACAAGCACAATAAGAGTGTGATTTAACTCTTGAAGCAGAAAACCTGTTTCAAAAAAATCAATGACAGCCTTTGAAACATCCTTCCCGATAATAGGCCAAGCACTCTTAAAAACGCAGCCGTAAAACCATCCGGTCCTGGCGCTTTATCTATGCCAATAGAGAACATAGCCGTCTTAACTTCATCTTCAGTCACTTGTCTGATCATATGTGTAGCACTCTGTGGATCCAGAACTTGCGTGAATAAATCCGGAGACGGACTAATTGACGTATCACCCCGGCACCCCAAAAACTTCTCATAATGATCAACAAAGGCTTGTTGAACTCTATCACCTTCAAAAACAAAACCTCCTGAATCACTAATAACATCAATACGGCTGTAATGATTTTTGCTTTTAACCGAAGAATGAAAGAAAGCCGTATTCGAATCCCCAGCCCTCAACCAGTCTACTTTAGATTTTTGTTTCAGAAAACGCTCCTCATCCAACATAGCTTCTTGATATTCACCAGTCACGGTAGCCTCTTGAATTCGTATGTCTTCATTATTCGGCTCCTGATCTAGGACTTTCTGCAATTTATCAAGCTTGTCACGAAGTCTTTCCACTTTCTTATGCAGATTACCCTGCTTGAATAACAGCGCTCGAAGAGGATTCTTGAGAAAACGAAGCCGTTTAGCAACACAAAACTGATGAACTCCATGAACTCTAGTTTCCCATCCTCTCCTCACAATATCTAGAAATTCTGGTTTGTAAACCAAAAAATTAGCAAATTTAAAGGACCGGGGCTTTAGAATACCAGCATCAGGCATTTTTAAGACACAAGGGCAATGGTCTGAAAGCCGATACGGCTGAAAGAGAGCGACTGCACTCGGCCATTGGGTCACAAATTGGGTGTTCCCAAGCACTCTATCAATCTTCTTCAGTAAACCAATCCCTTTCTTAGGCTTCTGATTCCATGTAAAATGGAGACCTGAACGTTTGATATCAAACATCTCAATCTTATCAACACACTCTTGGAACTCTTTCATACTAATAGACACTGACGAGGATCCCATCGACTTGTCTTCTAGATTTAGAGCAGAGTTAAAATCCCCCATAACCACCCAAGGATTGTTCCCAACGAAACCTTTATGTAAAGACAAATGATGCCATAAATCCCTTCGAGTGACATAATAATTAGCGGCATATACAATCGAGCAATAAACCATTTTCTTATCCAGCTTGAAAAAGAGTTGTAAATGAATAACCTGATCAGTTTGAGACAACACCATAACATCAAAAACAGCTGGATTCCAACCAATAATAATCCTCGTTCCTTTGTTGCACGTAGCACCATTCGTCGTCCAATCCCACGCCCGAAAAATAGATTTGCAAATTTGACCAAGCCTATTTACATCAACATGCGATTCCAAGATAGCACTTAAACTCAAACTATAATCTTTAACTGCCTGACGAACCTCCGTTTGTTTCAGAGGGCGGTTCAACCCCCTAATATTCCAAGAAGCAATACTAACCATTGTTAACATTAATAGAAGGAGTGCTTGCCCCTTGTTGATTATCAGGTTTTTTTGTCCCACTAACAAGAAACTCATCTGTTTCGTTATAAACTTCTTGAACTTCATCGTCTTCTGAATCATAAGAATCCTCTCGAGCTCCCTCCCCATCAGCTACGTTATCTATCTTGGTATCATTAAACACATCAAAAGGATTAGACGAAAGAAAACTAGTAGCAGGAGCTGATTTACTACCACTTCCGCTCGCTTTAGAAGTAACAGGACGATACTCAAAATGATGCTTCGGTTTATTAACTGGAAATCCTGTTCTCTTGGCTGCTTTCCGAGTATCAATATCCCTAAACCCATCCTTGTCTATCACCGGTTGTTTTAAAGACCCTTTGTTCTTAGATTCATGTTGAGTTTGTTGGACTTTAACCGAAACTTTAGTAAGTTGCCTGGTTTGTCTCGGACAAGTCTGATCATCATGACCAAATATTTTGCATAACGCACATCTATGAGGGCTCCATTCGTATTCAACATAAACTTTTTCCTTGACAAAACCTTCCCCCTCCACTTCCGGAACTGCTATAACAATCTCCTCCTTGAATTCATGCTCAGCCGAAACCTCCACTAATGCTCTTGCAAAACTACTCCTTCCCCAAGAGTCAAGGCACATTGATGAAGTATACGTATCCAAGTCTAATGGAGTTCCAACAGCCGTAGCAATCATGCTTAAACCATCCTCTGTGTAAGCTGCAATTGGTACTTCATGTAGTTTAACCCAAAGTTGCACATTCTTAACTTCTTCTTTTTTTTTTTCCAATTTTGAAGACGGGGACCATACATTAAGAAACAAAGGTTGTGAACGAATTATCCACGGACCCTCCTTCATAACGTTTTTCATACCATTCTCATCATCAAACTTAAAAAAGAAGAAACCATTCGCGTTCATCATCGATTTTTGAAGACCAAATCTCTTCCAGTTATTCCTTACGAAGTATTCAACTACCGGGTATGCAACACGATCACCTAGAAAGTATCCATATAGAGTATTGGCTAATTTATCCTTAACAGTTCTAACAGATTCTTTCGGCAAAACCACATCACAACCTTCAGGACCAACTGGACTTGTAAGAGCTCGAAAATTAACCTTCTTATTATTAGATACCCCCACAGATTCAGCATAAGATAATGGAGTTTTACCTAAATCCAGTTTTCCACTCTGAACACCTTGAACCAAAGCCTCTGAACCTTGAGTTCCCGCCAGATTAACAGGAATTGTTACCTTAGTTAATTCGTCAATAACATTAAACAACTTCGGATCAGATCAGCTTTAATCGAATAACATTTACAAGTGCATCAGTAAGATCATCTCTAATCGAATTAAGGAAGGTCTGGGGGATATTGTGAGTATAAATCAATCAGCTTTTGATAATATCCTGTTAACTCAGGAACTTATGCATAATTACCATCGCAATATGAGTCCTCCTAGATGTGCGTTTAAGGTGGATATCCAAAAGGCTTATGATACGGTTGAATGGAAATTCCTAGAAGAAGTGTTAAAGGGATTTGGGTTTCATTCGAAAATGGTTAAATGGGTTATGGCTTGTGTCTCTTCCACTTCGTTTTCTATAGCGATTAACGGAAATATGCACGGGTATTTTAAAGGTAGACGCGGTTTGCGTCAGGGTGATCCTATGTCCCCTATCTTTTTACATTGGTGATGGAGGTTTTGACATTGGTTCTTCAAAAGCAGGTTATGGAATCGATGGATTTTAGGTATCATGCGAAATTTGAAAAGCAAAAAATTATTAATCTCTGTTTTGCGGATGACCTCTTTTTGTTTGCTCGTGGGGACCCGAAATCGGCTAGGGTGATTATGGACTCTCTGGATCAATTCAAGAACATGTCTGGGCTTGTGCCTAGTATGCTAAAGAGTACGGTTTTTTTCGGTAATGTAGCTAATTCTGTGAAATCTCGTATTTTAGCTATTATGCCTTTTGAGGAAGGGGTTCTCCCAGTGAAGTATCTAGGTGTTCCGCTTATCTCGTCTCGCCTCTATTACAAAGATTGTAAAGTTTTGGTGGATAGAATGGAAGCTAGAATTACTGATTGGAAAAATAAGAGTTTATCTTTCGCGGGCAGGTTACAACTTATTAGATCGGTCCTTTCTTCGTTGCAAGTTTACTGGGCTTCGGTCTTTATCCTCCCTAAACGTATCATAAATGATCTGGAGGATTGCATGCGGAGGTTTCTTTGGGCGCAAGGTAATGGCATTAAAGGTAAGGCGAAGGTTAACTGGAAACTGGTTTGCTTGCCAAAAACTGAAGGGGGATTGGGCATCCGTAGGATTGGGGATATGAACAAAGCTCTAATGGTGGCGCACATTTGGAGCTTGCTTATGAACCGGGAATCGCTATGGGTCAAATGGATTCATGCATACCGTATTCGAGAGAGAAATTTTTGGGATGTTCCAGTAAAAAACAACATAACCTGGAGTTGGCGTAAGATGTTAGGCCTACGACAGAGTGTCCGAAATAATATATGGGTGAATCTTGGAAATGGTGCGAACACGTGGGTTTGGTTTGACAAATGGGATGCAATGTGTCCGCTTGGTAATTTTATTTCTCCGAGAACTATTGCTAATGCGGGTTTTCAAATGAGCTCTCGTGTAGCTGATGTTTGCATTAATGGCGAGTGGGTGTGGCCGGAGGATTGGGTCAGTCGGTTTCCAGGTTTGCTCGATATGCAGGTTCCGGATTTAAACACAAATGATCATGATAGGTTGTTTTGTACAAATGGTGGTCGAAAAACTGACTTTAATACGTCTACGGCGTGGGAGGATTTGAGGTTTTCGCATAATGAGGTCCAATGGGCGAGTATAGTCTGGTATCCGCAAGCTATACCTCGCCATTCTTTTCTTTTATGGCTGCTTGTTCTAAAAAAATTGAAAACCCATGATGTCATTAGTAGATGGAACACGGGTAATATGAATCTTAATTTGTTATGCTGCTCGCTATGTTCTAGAGGTCCTGACTCGCATGAGCACTTGTTTTTTGAGTGTGATGAAGCCAAGCATATTTGGTATGGGGTTCGGGGAAGAGCTGGTATGGGCGCTATTCAGAACTCGTGGAATGATATTTTTGAGCATCTGTTAAGTATAGCAAATTCAAAAAAGGTTGCTAATGTCATTACGAAGATGGTTGTTGGTGCAACAGTTTACTTTGTTTGGGAGGAACGAAATAGAAGACTATTCACACCGAAAAGGAGAACTAAAGAACAGCTGATAGAGGCTGTGTTTTATACGGTCCGAATGAAGTTACATACTATGAGGTTTCGGAATTCTGTCCACACGGATCGTGTTTTGCAGGAGTGGAGTTTACCCCGTGGGTTGCTAGTAGCCGATGATGACTGTGGCTGATTAGTTGTTTGTGTTTGTTTGTGTTTGAGTTTCTATAGCTCTAGTGGTACTGGTAGTGCGTCTTGTTTTGTTTGTGTCGCTTGTTTACTCTTGTATGGCCTGTCATACTTGAGAACTGGAGGTGTTGTTTGCCTTCACTTGTTTTATTTTGGTTTGGTGATATAAAATTTAACCGGGGTAACCCTTTACCCAAAAAAAAACTTCGGATCAGATTGAGAATTCTGCACCGTTCCTCTCCTAGCCATCATTGGATTACGATCGATCTTCGTCACTTTACTAGCCAGACCCTTAAAAGGTAACGGTGGTTTACCTCTATCATCCTTAGTAGTATCATCAGATTTCTTACGATCATCCATTGAAAGAAAGTCGACTCTCTCCTTTACTCAGTAAGTAAAACAACCATGCACATCAGAAAACGAAAACCAAAGAAACCCAGTCGAACCAAAAAAGAAGAGAATAAGAAAACCCTAATTTAGCTTGACGGCAAAAAGAAAAGAAATACCTACGATTGAAACTCAATCCTTCCGCTAACTAGTTCGAATCAGAGAAATTGATAAATCAATACTCCGATGATCAGACTGTTATACGAAATTCATGAATCAAAATCGAAAGTAAGAAAGAGAACCAGAATCGCCATAGCTAGAGAGAGAATTAGGGTTTAGGAAGGCCGCTGATTATTCCAGATTTGTATTTTTGGGGATAATCACTGCTATGACCCCTATAGGTTGGTTATGTTTCACATCGATCAAATAACGTAACGGAACCCCTTTTTCACTTGTTAAGCCTCACTGGGACTCGCATGCACCCCACATTATTATTATGTGTGCACCCACAATAATATTGTGATTTGCATGCTTATCTCAGCTCCTCTTAACTCATGTCAAATGGTTCCTCAAACTCGAGTAGCAACCAAAGAGTATCACGAAGCGTAAGTCATGAATGCTTAGGGAAATACCACCCTAATAGTCACATAATACATGCCACTAATACATGAATTCATACTGTTGTGCTAAACGTGCAATCACATGCAATATCATATATAAGTGTTCACTAGTTATGCAGTACAATGAGTATACGAGAGACGAACCTTGCAATCTGGAGCTGAGTGTCATGGTCGTATTCATGTTTTCAGAACTGTTCGGTTATAGTCTGGTTTTACAAAAACGTTTTTCCCCTTTTTAAAACCAAGTTCACTATAACCAATGGCTCTGATACCAATCTCTCACACCCCCAAATTACCACACGCGGAAAACCCCCGCGAGGCGTGTGACATACCAGGATCTTAGCCATCAATCACACTGAACTCATAGGCATATGTAAATAAAACTTTCATTGATTAACAGTAAGTGTTACAACATTACAATATTTCACAGTTTACAGCGGAAGCATAATTCATTCGTTAAGAGTTTATAACCACATGTAAAAGCCATTTGTGTTGTGTTATATTTCCATGTATCTCGACCCATGACCACTCCAACCTCCCAGTCCCAGACAGCAAGTTCCAGTCAATATGCACCTAAAGACCGAAGGTTTGTACTGATGGTTGTGGGTGTGGCCCGAGACTTCCGAGCATGAATCTGAGAAGAAAATAATCTGCTGACTTGTTTACCGAACTTAACCCGAATCTGACCACCACCACTTTCGTGACCTGCCGGAACACCACCTCCATTGCCGTCTTCAACATCACCAACAGATAAAATCACGGCTGTCGTGACCGTCGCCGGCCGTTGCCGGAATCCCGCTGGCACCGTCTCCCTCTCTCCCTTCTTCTCGGCCCTATCTCTCTCTCGGACTCAGGTGTGTATGCATGTGTAGTGGTACAAGAGTGTTGTGTCCGGGGTGTGGCTTGCTCGCCGAAGATCGTCACCGGAGTATCGGCTCCGGTCATCGGAGTTGCAGTAAGAGACGAAGGGGCATAGGGTATGTGTGTGCGGCTGCCTTTAGTCTGCATGTAGGGTTTTATTTTTTATAAAAAGAGGGGTGATGATCATGAGGTTATATTTATATGCTAAGGTTTTAGTGGTTTAGGTGTGGGTTGGGGTTGGGCTCGTGCGAATGGATCCGTAATATATCGGGTATCACGTTTAACTGACCGACCCGTTTATCGTAACACTTAAATTTATAACGGTAATGAATAAATGATTAAATCAATCTTCCGCCGCGTGTTATTATTATTAATTAGTAAACCATAATAATAATAATAATAATAATAATAATAATAATAATAATAATAATAATAATAACAATAATAATAATGATATGATAATAATAATAATAGTGAATACGAATATTCATAAAATGCCCTTCTCTCGACGATTAGGGTCGAGAGTACGGGTTGTCACATTCTCCCCATGTTACAGGAATTTCTTCCTCGAAATTTAAGCTAAGTCATACGATACGCTTTTATTTTTAAATTCCCCAATAATCTATTGTCATATGCATTTACACGTAGTTTCACGAAAGTTCACAAAACGAACATACAAATCACATAGCACATAAAGTCATGTAGCATGCAAGTTCAGGTAATTCTCATAACACAAAGATTCACGTAGTCCATACTCACTTCACATTGCATAGAATTTCACACAATTAATTATTCACTTGTAATACGATTCCGTGTGTGTTTTGTGAAATTTTCGAGACACATGGTTTTCCTGGACTTAAACGAGATGTCCAAGTGAATATCTAAGTTAACAGGGTTTGTGTTTACACTGTGAAGGCCGGGTGTCACAGCAATGGCCTACTACGTGGATGAATCGTTTTTCTGTTTTAAGACTTTTGCGTGATATCGTATTGGATGTGTCGAAGCAAGATAAATTGGTGTGGAAGGATAGGTTGGGGACCGTAACTGACTTTGGTACCTCCTCTGTGTGGGATGTTATTCGTGCTACGCAGGATGAGGTCCATTGGTCGAATATGGTTTGGTTTTCGCAAGCTATTCCGAGACACTCGTTTATAATGTGGCTGATTATCAATAAAAAGCTGAAGACGCAAGATTTGATGAGGAGATGGAACACTTCGGGTAACATGAACTTTAATCTTATGT
This sequence comes from Helianthus tuberosus, assembly GCA_030545235.1. Classification (NCBI taxonomy): domain Eukaryota; kingdom Viridiplantae; phylum Streptophyta; class Magnoliopsida; order Asterales; family Asteraceae; genus Helianthus; species Helianthus tuberosus. The sequence continues at coordinate 33,955 of JARYGA010005811.1, forward strand.
GCTGCTCGTTGTGTACTTCAGGCCCGGACTCTCATGAGCATCTGTTTTTTGAGTGTTGCTATGCTTCTAAGGTTTGGGATAATGTCAAAGGTAGAGCGGATATGGAAGCGATCCCTAACAGATGGAGTGCTATTTTTGATTTCGTAGTGGGAATAGCGGATTCGAAGAAGGATCGGCATGTCATTGCTAAGCTTGTGGTTAGTGCTTCAGCTTACTTCATTTGGAATGAACGTAATAGGAGATTATTCTCAACGCACCGCAGGAGTCAGGAGCAGCTGGTTGATGTTATTCTTTCTATTGTTCGGCTGAAGCTTCAATCAATGAAGTTCAAGCAATCAGTTCATACGGATAGAATCTTGCAAGAATGGGCGCTGCCGAGGGGTCTCTTAGTTGCTGATGATGATTGTGGCTAATTTTCATTTTGTTAGTGTTTTGTGTTTGTAGGCTTAGCTGACTGGTGTTTTTGTTTTGCGTTGTTTGTCGCTTGTTTACTCTCGTTAGGCATGTCTTTCGAGCGAACTGGGGTGTGTTTCTGCTCCTCACTTGTTTCTTTGGTTTGTATTCACCAGGGTAACCCTTTACCTAAAAAAAAGGATTGACGGATGGAAGGCCAGGTTTCTCTCTTTTGGTGGTAAGCTCACTCTCTTAAAATCAGTCCTTTTCCCTATTCCTATACATACCTTGGCAGTGTGGTCTCCCCCTTAGACCGGGATTTCTAAGATGAAAAGTGTTATGGCTAATTGATTATGGGATTACAATGGTGAGCACATGCACCACTGGATTGCTTGGGACAACATTTGTCAATCCACGAAGGAGGGTGGGTTGGTAATTAGACAGGAAAGCTTTGCATGCCAAACTTGCGGGGGCTTATGTTGTTGGTCAGATTCTCTGGGGCGAGTTTATGAGATCTAAATAGGGTCATCCATTGGATGTGGTGTCTAAGCCTATTTCTTTCTGATTTAAGCTCTCATGTTTAGAGGAATGTTTTCCCTCATGTTAGTACCATTCTGGGCAACTCTCATCGGGTGGTAGGTGCAAGTAACATCAGCTTCAGCATGGCTAACTGGGGTGCTGGTGCTTTTTCTGTGCAGAATGTGGATCTTAATACTCATTTTAGAGAAGTTATTTAATCTGCTGATTTTTCTACCTTAGTTCTGCCTAGCTTATCCACAGAGGCTCAATCTATTTTGTTAGATATCTCTCTAAATGCTGACATCCCAGATAGACTAGTTTAGCATCATTCCCCTTCATGTCTTTTCTCCTCTGCTTCATATTGGCATTTTCCCAGAATACATTGCCAAAAGAGTCCTTGGTGGTCTCTATTATGGAACGGGTGGCTTCCTCCTAAGATGGGTTGATTCTCTTCTTCTGGATTCCTCAGGAATGCTCTTCCTATGGATAACAGGCTCAAATACATGGGCTTTCAAATGCCTTATCAATTTCATTTCTGCATTAGAAGTCAACAGGATTCTTTACTTCATTTGTTTTGTCAAGGTGAAACTGCCTCTCATATTCACAGTCAGAAGCACTAGCCTTCCTCTTCGATTCAAGGAAGTCGACCATTGAATCTATTAAATTGGGCCGCTTCTTTCCCCTCCGCTGGAAGACTTCCTTCTTTCCCTTGCCTGGCTGGTTATCTCAAACCGGCATTCGAACCCACAAAGCCTAGCCGCACCGCCATTGTGCTATTAGCCCTACGCCTAGAAAGCCTCAGTTACAGACTAAACTTACCTATAGGAGGAGGTTTGATTCCATTGCCATTTACTGTTCCATGCGATCTTTACACCGACACCCCTATCTATCCAAAGGAGAATCAGCTGAAAGAAGAGAGAGCGCCCTTCCCGTTGTTGTCTCTAACTAAACCACCACCAGTACACTCTTCCACTACAGATGCTGAAAACCCGATTCCTTCCCAGGCTTTTCTCTTATCCCTGATTTGCTAGTACTCAACCTAGAGATGAAAGAAGTAAGAGCCCCCTCTTATCGCAAAATAGTAAATTAGGTTCAGTTGGAAAAACAACTATAAATGACCACTACGAATGAAGGATGCAAGTCCTCTCAACAAACTCTATATATCTGGAGAAAAAAATGCCACTATTCTAAATTAATATAGTAAGGCATTTCTAATCTTCCTCATAGCAAGACTTCTGAAAGCCAGCTTGACTCATTCCACCCAACAAGTCTGAGGTGAACTAGAACTAGTTCATCACCAACATGCTTAACTCCTAGGACTTTTGGGATTGAATACTCTTACTCTTTTTGACCAAAAGATGGTGAAGAGAGGAGCTAGATAGAAGTAGTTTTGAATGAGGAGAGGGAAATCTAGCCATTAGTTAAGTCATTTTCTGTTTGGTCATAAGTTGGTTAGAGAAAAGTAATTAGTTCAGTTTTAGGCATACACTAATAGTAGGTACCGATTCAAAAGAAAGAGAGATTCAAGCCAATCGACCAGCTAAGAGGACTATTCAAATTTGAAACTAGATGTTCATGCTCATACAGTTGCAAAATGACACTTGACCTATTTCCCTCATAGACATACATGGAAATTAGAAAGTGTCTATCTTATATAGCTGTCAAATGAGACTTTCACTTTTCCCTTCGTAGAGCAGATCTTGAATTCAAAAAGTTCTATCTGGGCAAAATCTCATTTTTTTTCTAGATTTCCTTTCATTTAGGGCACCGATCTTGACTTCTCCCGTTGCTATAGTATAATAAGAGATAGGCGCCTACCTTAAAGTCACCTATCGACACTCAAGCCTGTTCATCCTGCTTTCTTTCCTTTATAAGACTGAAAGAGATAGAAGGCTCTCCTGTCTTTGCCCATTGATAGATATGCCTGAAGTACCGAAACTCTCTCCCTTAGGGCTCTCTTTCCGTAAGCCGGTGGAGTGAGGGATCTACTGAGACTGAGCCATCTTCGCTAGCCGATCTGTCAGTTCTATAGGGTATGAAGCTCTTTCCTAGTATTGGGTTCAGTAATTCATGCTCGCAGGTAAAGAGACTAAAGAAACAAGAACAGAAACAGTCCCTTGAAAGAAGGGAGCATTTGCCCACTCTGTGGTACATGAGCTCCTCGTCCAACTTACTGTCTTCCGATTTCATATCAGTTACAAGCTTGTCATTTCAATCACTTGCTACCTTTAAAGGAAAGTAGTTCGCCCATTGAATCAATTAATCTAAGTCCCCTTAGTATAGAGTGAACATGAAAGCCGGTCTATAGTCCACCATGCTAATGGAATGTCAGTGACACAAGTAGTAAATTCATTCGTTGACAGGAGCGAGCAGAAAGAGAGAGCGTAAAGAGGGTCTTATCATGAGACATGCCCCATGAAAGTAAACCAAAAGAACCACAAAAAGAAACAACCAACGTAATAACTAGACAAGGATCTAGAAACAATGGACGCCAAAAAGACTAAAAAAATCAGCCGCCATCATCTTCAATTTCTTTCCTATGGATCTCCCATTCTCCAAGAAGCTTACACATCCTATCGGTATCCTTTAGCTTCGCTGCCATTAGCTTGTATCTCACTGTTTTCAGGATAATTTCACTGACTGTTTCAGGAGGTCTCAACTGATTTTTGAATAACCTGGCATTCCTCTCTTGCCAAATAAGATAAGTGGCAGCCGCAACAAGAAGTTTAGCAACAAAAATATTGGCTTTCTTTGAACGAGCTCGAACACAAAGCCAGTCGACAATATCCACCCATTTCGGACAAACAGAACTCATCCCCACCCTTTGTCGAACCCTAAGCCAAACTTGAGAGGAGTATTTACACTCAAAGAACAAGTGAGCGTGAGAATCAAAATTCTCATAACATAATAAACAGCACATCATATTCATGTTTTTCCTCCGCGAAAGATCCCATTGCAGAATTTTGTCTTGAGTAAGTAACTTACCTTTCATAACCAACCACATTATAAATGCATGCCTAGGGATACATTGAGCGAACCAAACAATACTGCACCAGTCGACTTCCGGCTCTCTATGCCGAACCGAATGCCATACACCGGACGATGAAAACTCATTAAGGTCACCACCATCCCTCCATAATAATCTATCAGATTTAATCGGATCAAAATGAACTTGGTCCAGTTGAATGAGAACTGGAAAAAGATCCCTCCAAGCCACAGGCCAATTCCAAGCACCATGCGTATAAACCTTAGCCACGGAGTAATCCAATCTAAAGTCCGCATCTGAAATAGTTCTGGGCGACAAAAAGCAGCCAAGAGGCCCAAACTCACACCAATAGTCGTACCAGACTGAAGTATTAGTGCCATTACCTATCTCGGACCATATGTGATTTCTAATAAGAGGCCGCATCTGAATCAGTTTTCTCCAAGACCAACAACAGTTTGAAGGCGTTTTGCAAACCCAAAAATTGTTGCCTTTTAAACGATAAGAATGAACCCACTCAACCCACATGGAGTCTCGCTTAGAAATGATACTCCAAATGTGAGACGTCATCAGGGCTTTATTCATATCCCCAATACGTCTAATACCCAAACCCCCTTCATATTTAGGCGTACAGACAGTCTTCCAAGACACTTTAGATTTACCTTTATTAAACGAAAGATCTTGAGACCATAAAAAATTTCGCATTCTAGCTTCTAGCTCCTGAATCACACGAGTCAGCAAGATAAAAACAGAAGACCAATATATATGCATAGAAGAGAGAACTAAAATAATAAGTTGTAGCCTTCCAGCAAAAGATAATAATTTGTTCCTCCAGTGCATAATACGTTTCTCTAATCTTTCCACAAGCACACGACAATCATTATACCCGAGCCTAGACGAAATTAGGGGCACCCCCAGATATCTCACATACAACTTTCCTTCCACAAATGGCATAATATCCAGAATAGCTTCTTTGACATGGTCATTAACATTACAAAAGAAAACCGTGCTTTTCTGGTTGCTAGGCACTAACCCGGCATTTTCGTAAAGTTCGAAAGAGACGACATAATACACCTGGCCGAATTCACTTCCCCTCTAGCAAAAAGGAATAAATCATCCGCAAAACAAAGGTTGATAATCTGCTGCCTTTCGCACTTATTATGAAACTTGAATGATGAATCAATACGAACCGCATGCTAAAGAATACCCGTCAGAACCTCCATGACAAGAGTAAATAAATAAGGGGATATTGGATCCCCTTGTCTTAACCCTCGATTACCCTTGAAAAAACCATGCACCGTACCATTAACACAAATCGAAAATGAAGTAGTCGAGACACATAACATGATCCACTCCACCATTTTAATATCAAAACCAAAACCAAGCAACACACTTTTAAGAAACCTCCAATCGACAGTGTCGTACGCTTTCTGGATATCAACTTTAAACGCACATCTTGGAGGACCCACATTTCTATGGTAATTATGCATTAACTCTTGGGTTAAAAGAATTTTATCCGAAATCTTCCTCCCAGGAACAAAAGAAGATTGATTAATGCTGACAATATCGTTCAGCGCTCCCTTAATTCTATCTGCAACGATCTTGCTAATACACTTGTATAAGACATTACAACACGTAATCGGCCGAAAATCATTAATAGCCAAAGGAGTCGAAACCTTTGGAATAAGCACAACAAGCGTATGATTCAATTCCCGAAGCAAATTACCAGTTTCAAAAAAATCTCTGATAGAGCTAGTAACATCATCACCAATAATAGGCCAAGCACTTTTGAAAAACGCCACCGTATAACCATCCGGGCCAGGAGCTTTATATTACCAATAGAGAACATTGCCTTCTTGACCTCCTCCGCCGTTACTTGACGGACCATATGACTAGCAACATTGGGAGATAAGACTTTCGGAAATAGATCCGGAGCCGGAGCAAGAGAAATATCACCTTGACTACCAAAAACATCCGGGCCAGGATCTTTATAAACCATGTCACCTTCATAGAGAATCCCTCCCGCATCCTTAATAACATCGATTCTGCTACAATGATTTCTGACTGTCAAAGAGGAATGGAAAAAAGCGGTATTCATGTCACCCGCTCTCAACCAATCTACCTTAGACTTTTGTTTAAGAAAGCACTCCTCATCCAACGAAGCCTCTTGTAACTCACGGCTTGTAGACGCCTCTTCAGCCCGGAGATCGACATTTAACGGGTCGCGATCAATATTTTGCTGAATAACATCTAACTTCATTCGAAGATTTTCAACTTTTTTATGGAGGTTCCCTTGCTTTAATAATAGCGAACGAAGAGGATTTTTAAGCGACCAAAGCTTTTTGACAACTCTAAACTGATGCACACCATCCACGCTAGCGTCCCAATTCTTTTTAACAATATCTAAAAATTCAGGTTTAAAAACCAGGAAATTAGCGAATTTAAAAGAACACGGCTTCAACTTCTTAGCTTCCGGAATAGAAATAATACATCGACAATGGTCCGAAAACCTATAAGGCTTGAACATGGCAAACGAGTTCGGGTATTCAGCAACAAAGGGAGTGTTTCCCATCACCCGATCAATCTTCTTCAGTAACCCTACCCCCTCTTAGGTTTTTGGTTCCATGTAAAATGGATTCCTGTCCAATTAATATCAAATACCTCAATATCATTGACACAAGCTTGAAACTCCCTCATTCCAATAGATATCGAAGAAGTTCTCATAGATTTATCCTCTATGTTAAGAGCCGAGTTAAAATCACCCATAATAAACCAAGGCTTATTATCAACAAGCAATTTATGCATGGAAAGATGATGCCATAATTCTCTACGGGAGACATAATAATTGGCTTCATAAACAATAGAACAAAAAACCATCCTTTTATCCAATTTAAACACGAGTTGGAGGTGCATAACCTGAGGAGACTGAGCCAAGATCATCACATCAAAAATCGAAGGATTCCACCCAATAATAATTCTTGTACCTTTGTCACAACAACCTCCATTCGAAGTCAAATCCCAAGATCGAAAAATAGCCTTACACACTTTACCCAGTTTATCAACATGGGACTCTAAAATAGCACACAAACTCAAGTTATAATCCTTCACTGCCTGCCGAACCTCCATTTGTTTAAGCGGGCGGTTCAACCCCCTTATATTCCAAACCGCAATACTAACCATCATTAACTACCGGAGAAGGAGTGCTTGCCCCTTTTTTGCTATTTAAATTTAGAGAACCTTGCATCATAAACTCATCCATTTCATTATACACCTCCACAACCTCTTCTTCGTCTGTATCCTCCAGGCCCATTCCCGACGCTTTTTTACTAGCACCCGTCTCCGAGTCGACTTCATTCAAAACTTCAAAGGGATTGCTCGACTTGAAAGTCTTTGAAGTTGAAGCCTTGTTGTCGTCAGTTTTAGACTTTGGCCACAGGCCGATATTCAAATTTAGATTTTTGCTTGTTCACCGGAATGCCAACCTTCCTAGCAGCTTTCTTACCATAAACTTCTGTATACCCATCCTGATCCACATTAGGCATCTTCTTTGCTTGCCTATTTCTTTGAACGTTGCGAGTATGATCCTCATGCCTAGCATTAACAGGTTTCATTGGTTGCTTCGGACACATCTCATTAGAGTGGCCAAACACACAACATGTAGCACATCGATGTGGGCTCCATTCATATTCCACATACATAGTCTCTTTAATATAACCCTCCCCCTCAGGTTCAGGTATTGCCATTGTAATCTCTTCTCGGAACTCCTAATCAGCCGAAATTTCCACCAAGGCTCTAGCATAGCTACTACGTCCCCATGTGTCAGTGCACATAGACGTTGTAAACGAATCCAGCATCTTTGGCTCCCAAATTGTCGTAGCTATCAGGCTAAGACCATCTTCCGTATAAGCCGCAATAGGAACTTCATGTATTTTAACCCCAAACCTGAACTTTTTTTACCTATTCTTTTCCAGTTTAGTCGTTGGAGTCCATACATTAAGAAAAAACGGTTGAGATTTGATTATCCATGGGCCATCCTTGAGAACATTCATCATACCAACTTCATCATTAAACTTGAAGAAGAAAAAACCATTGGCGTTCATCATAGTCTTTTGCAACCCATATTTCTTCCAATTAACCCTCACAAAATAGTCTACAACTGGGAAAGCAACTCGATCCCCCAAAAAATAACCATAAATAGTATTAGCCAACTTATCTTGCACAGCACGCACTGATTCTTTCAGGAGAACAATATCACAGCCCTCATGCACCACCGAACTAGCAAGAGGTCGAAAATTAACTTTTTTGGGATTACTAACTACTACCAAGTCCGCATATGACATAGATATAGAGGTGCTACCATGAACCGTCGGGGTTCCCTGAATTCCGTCACTACCATCCACATTAATGCCCGAACCCTCACTTTCCGATGATTGAACAGGAACCGGAACAGTGATCTTAGTTAATTCATCAATGACATTAAACAACTTAGGATCAGTCCGAGAAACCTGCACCGTACCTCTTCTGGGGAGCATCGGATTACCATCTATGTTCACCACTCTACTGGCCAAACCCTTGAAAGGTAACGGCGGCTTACCTCGATCACCCTTAACAACATCATCAAATTTGAAACGATCATCCATTGGAGAATAAACAACTCTCTCCTTTAAACAGCAAACCAGACATCCATGCACAAAGAAACACGAACACCAGAACCACAACAATAAAACGAAGAATGAAGAAAACCCTAATCTAGCAAACCCTACCCCATGAACCCGTCTGAAACATATAGAGAACCTGGTAAATCAAGTTTATAGTCAAGCAGTAATACCGACAACCAAGAACGCTATACCTTTGTTATAATCACACAGAGTATGGCGACGATTAATAATCAAAGAAGAAAATACTTAGACGTAAATCGGTCAGGTCTGCTAACTAGTTCGTTATAGAGATTAATAGATCAATCCCTAATCACAGACTGTTATACAAACAATCACGATGAAAATCTAAGTATCCATGAAGATGAACAGAAATCGCCTAGCTAGAGAGAGAGAATTAGGGTTTTCGACCCTGCTTTTAACACGTTACATGTCGTTGCGTTATCTAGATCACTTGGACGAATGTTTTCAAAACGAGGTTACACTATAAGGTTTTCCTAACGATATAAACCATACGAGTTTTAATACAAGAACGATTTACAACTTGGGTTAAAAAGACAAATGTTTTCAGTTAAGATTCATGGCTACAATTGTCACACCCCCAAAATACCACATGCGGGATGCCCCACGAGGCATGTGACGTACCAGGATCTAGCCACCAATCACATTGAACTCATAACAAGATTTCAAATACAAACTTTCATTCAATATAATAATGTGTGACAAAACAGTAATTATAACTCAACGTGTTCAGCGGAAGCATAAATCATTAACTAAGTAATTCATAAACCAAGTGTATGAAAACCATTAGACTTGTCTCGTGATTCCATGTATCTCGACCCATAACCACCTCAGCATTCCAGACAGCAAGTTCCAACGACATGCACCTATATGCCTGCAAGCATTGGTCGAGTGGTTAAGGTAATTAGTTCACGCCCGTCCTCCCTGGTATGGTTTGAGGGTGCCAAACCTAATAGCGCTATCAACTAATAACACCGTTGCCTCCCCGGCAACCTTTTCGGTAGAAGATGGGACTTAAGGTGATAGGAGTGAGTGTATTATCCAACATTCCGGTTTAACATTCCAGTCAAACCCATTACCCAATATTCCTCTCTGAAATATTTACCAGATGTCCCTCCCCGGGATGCATGCTTGAAAAAGAGCAGTGAACTCACCTTAGATTTGCTCGGTATGTTACGTTACATTACCCGTTCCAAGTTGGTCAACCAAACCCTACCGTGGTTACCAAAGATGATCAGTTTCGTAAACACATATCCAAATCACGTATTCAACGAGTCACATGTAATACCATTGTCACGTAACACATAGCAAACGTTTAGATTTCATACACGTTCATAACACAAGTTCATGTTTCCAACAGTAGTTACCAATAACATCAGTTTCATAATAATTAAATCACATATTGTCATAGATTGCATTCACCGTAAAGATCTCCGTATAACACATAACATATACCCAAATTTCATACAAGTCCACATATCACGTGCATGTCATATAACAACACTTAACAGGTGAATTGGCTACTCACACGAGTCAAACCAGGTTCCTCATTCCTAATTAACATTATTAACATGCAACAACTAGAGTTCCGTAAACATAAACATTCATCATCACAAACTGTTCTGTTTTAAATTGTTCACTTGCAGCATCTCCATGAAGAACCAGTTCTTCGTGGGATGCCTTCATGGCGAAAGACTCTAATGGCGAAGAACTATTATTCCTCGAGAATGCATATGACGAAGGACCCTAGTGTTTCGTCAAAATCCAGTCAACGAAGAACCATGTTCTTCGTCGAGCCGTGTTCTTCGTCGGGGCGTCTTTCGTCGCACCCTCATCAGACAGTTACGATTTCCTGGGTTTCTGCCACAATAGATGCTAACAGTTTGACAGTTTTCCAAATTAGATCTAAACGACACTTTTAACCATGATTATGAACCCTAATTATGAACAATCATCAACTATTCAAAACTTAACAGTTTCCACTCATCCTACAATTTATTCTAACAATCATTGACCATACACAATCGGATTATTAGTTTATCATACCATAAATTCATCAAGCAGAATTATCAATCCACAACGTAAACATGTACAAATCATCGAAACCTCCTCATCATGCAAGTTCTAGATCTACAATCCTATTAATGGAACCCTAATCTCGCAAAAGTGAAGATGGGATGTTCTTGGGAAACCCTAGTTTCTCTCTCTAGCTATGGCGATTTTGGTTCCTTTCTCTACCTTGGATTTTTCTTCATGATTTTCGTATAACAGTCTGATCATCGGAGTATTGAGTTATCAATACATCTGATTCGAACTAGTTAGCGGAAGGATTGTGTTGAATCTAGGGTTTCTTTTCTGTTTTCGTCAAGCTAAATTAGGGTTTCTCTTGTGTTTACGTTCGGCTGGGTTTCTTGGTTTTATGGTTTTCTGCGTGCATGGTTGTCTCACTTGCTGATTAAAGGAGAGAGTCGATTATTGTGCAATGGATGATCGTTCAAAGTCTGATGATGTTGCTAAGGATGATCGAGGTAAGCCACCATTACCGTTTAAGGGCTTAGCGAGTAGAGTGGTGAATATAGATGGTAATCCGTTGTTGCATAGGAGAGGTACG
>JARYGA010005812.1:0-14073 GCA_030545235.1 Helianthus tuberosus
AAGAAAAGCTGCTTATAGGAGGTTGTCAAGTGTTTTCGCTTGACGATTCTATTCTTGGGTGGTCGGTTTGGCCCTTGATCCTGTAACTCGAATCCTAGCCCGGTATATCCATTTTAATTTTACACCATTGTGAACCTTACGCCCTTTTTACTCTCTGATCGAGGTTCTCGGCATTGAAAAATCTTCGTAAACCAAATCACACGTGTATATGTTGATATTTAAGAGATATACAGTGAAGAAAATCAAGGGCAATTTTGATATATATGCGGATTAGACACAAAAAAAACACTCAACAAATGGCTACAATTTAAAGAATGTGTTTAGTGACGACCTCAGATTCCTAATTGATGGAGAAAGGTCTGGTGGTAAGAAAAGCTGCTTCTAGGAGGTTGTCAAGTGTTTTCGCTCGACGATTCCATTCTTGGGTGGTTGGTTTGGCGCTTGTTCCTGTAACTCGAATCCTAGCCCGGTATATACCATTTTAATTTTACACCATTGTGAACCATACGCCTTTTTTACTCTCTGATCGAGGTTCACGGCATTGAAAAATCTTCGTAAACTAAATCATACGTGTATATGTTGACATTTAAGAGATATACAGTCAAGAAAATTAAGGGCAATGGTGATATATATGCGGATTAGACACAAACAAAACACTCAACTAATGGCTACAATTTAAGGAATGTTTTTAGTGACTGCATCAGATTCCTAATTGTTGGAGAAAGGTCTGGTGGTAAGAAAAGTTGCTTCTAGGAGGTTTATCAAGTGTTTTCGCTCGACGATTCCATTCTTGGGTGGTTGGTTTGGCCCTTGTTCCTGTAACTCGAATCCTAGCCCGGTATATCCCCTTTTAATTTTACACCATTGTGAACCTTACGCCTTTTTTACTCTCTGATCGAGGTTCTCGGCATTGAAAAATCTTCGTAAACTAAATCACACGTGTATATGTTGACATTAAAGAGATATACAGTCAAGAAAATCAAGGGCAATGATGATATATATGCGGATTAGACACCAAAAAAAAACACTCAACAAATAGCTACAATTTAAGGAATGTGTTTAGTGACGGCATCAGATTCCTAATTGATGGAGAAAGGTCTGGTGGCAAGAAAAGCTGCTTCTAGGAGGTTGTCAAGTGTTTTCGCTCGACGATTCCATTCTTGGGTGGTTGGTTTGGCCCTGGTTCCTGTAACTCGAATCCTAACCCGGTGCCGGTATATCCCATTTTAATTTTACACCATTGTGAACCTTACGCCTTTTTTACTCTCTGATCGAGGCTCTCGACATTGAAAAATCTTCGTGAACTAAATCACATGTGTATATGTTGATATTTAAGAGATATACAGTCAAGAAAATCAAGGGCAATGGTGATATATATGCGGATTAGACACAAAAAAAACACTCAACAAATGGCTACAATTTAAGGAATGTGTTTAGTGACGGCATCAGATTCCTAATTGACGGAGAAAGGTCTGAGGGCAAGAAAAGCTGCTTCTAGGAGGTTGTTAAGTGTTTTCGCTCTACGATTCCATTCTTGGGTAGTTGGTTTGGCCCTTGTTCCTGTAACTCGAATCCTAGCCCATTTTAATTTTACACCATTGTGAACCTTACGCCTTTTTTACTCTCTGATCGAGGTTCTCGGCATTGAAAAATCTTCGTAAACTAAATCACACGTGTATATGTTGATATTTAAGAGATATACAGTCAAGAAAATCAAGGGCAATGGTGATATATATGCGGATTAGACACCAAAAAAAACTCAACAAATGGCTACAATTTAGGAATGTGTTTAGTGACGGCATCAGATTCCTAATTGATGGAGAAAGGTCTGGTGGCAAGAAAAGCTGTTTCTAGGAGGTTGTCAAGTGTTTTCGCTCGAGGATTCCATTCTTAGGTGGTTGGTTTGGCCCTTGTTCCTGTAACTCGAATCCTAGCCCGGTATATCCCATTTTAATTTTACACCATTGTGAACCTTACGCCTTTTTTACTCTCTGATCGAGGTTCTCGGCATTGAAAATTCTTCGTAAACTAAATCACACGTGTATATGTTGATATTTAAGAGATATACAGTCTAGAAAATCAATGGCAATGGTGATATATATGCGGGTTAGACACCAAAAAAAACCCTCAACAAATGGCTACAATTTAAGGAATGTGTTTAGTGACGGCATCAGATTCCTAATCGATGGAGAAAGGTCTGGTGGCAAGAAAAGCTGCTTCTAGGAGGTTGTCAAGTGTTTTCGCTCTACGATTCCATTCTTGGGTGGTTGGTTTGGCCCTTGTTCCTGTAACTCGAATCCTAGCCCGGTATATCCCATTTTAATTTTACACCATTGTTAACCTTACGCCTTTTTTACTCTCTGGTCAAGGTTCTCGGCATTGAAAAATCTTCGTAAACTAAATCACACGTGTATATGTTGACATTTAAGAGATATACAGTCAAGAAAATTGTTGGTGTATGCGTCTGTCGACTTCGTCTTATATCGAGTCTTACATCATTCAAGGCACAAAGTTCAAGAAATCAAGATTACAAGTGATTCCGCTTGAAGCTGCTTATTCCGCTTGAAGCATGCTATTTCGCTTGAATGGATGATTCCGCTTGGAACTGATGATTTCGCTTGAAGTGTTATTGTTGTGATTTCGCTTTAATGGTATTTCGCTTGAGCATGTTCAAGCGGAATCACCTTGCCTATATATAGTTGTTGTCTGATTTCGTTTGTGGGTGTGCATGCATGTGTGTTTCCGACGGCGAAGCTCTGTCGAAGTGTCGTCTTGCTGTAAAATTGTTCCAGATCAATATAAACGACAGATTAAGTGATATCTAGCTGAATTCAGCTCATAATGTATGTTCCCGCCTTTCATTTTGAGTAGAACACCTCTGATCGACTCATTTCGGGTTCGACAACGATCCTACATGTGGTATTAGAGCACAGGAGGAGGAGTTCTGTAGTTTTCAGCTTAATTTCATCTCGATTTTCTTTCATCTACACCTTCTTTTTTCAATTGAACAACTTTTCACGGATAAAATGGCCTAAATTTTTCACAACATAAGCGAAACAGTGTTTTAACAAACCCTTGAGAATATCATACCTAAATTCAGCTTAAAAGTGACAAAAATGGACCAAAGTCTTAATTCCGCTTGAACGAGTCTTCTAATTCCGCTTGAAAAGTTGTTGTCATTTCAAACAGAATACCTGATTCCGCTTGAAAAAGGTTATTCCGCTTGAAAGATTGAAACGGAATCAGTGATTCCGCTTCAACCTGTTATTTCGCTTGAAATTCAAACGAAATCAGGTGATTTCGCTTGAAATACTAATCCCGCTTGAAATCTTAATCTCTCTTGAAGTTGTTTGCAGGAGATTTCGTTTGAAGGTGGTATCTAGCTTGAAAGAGATCTCGCTTGAAACCTTATTTTGTTTGAAAGTACCTGTTTTGTGAAAACGTGTTTTTGAATCATGAGTGAAGAATTTTACAATGCGTTTGCGACATCCCCGACTACTCCGGCTACCATTGCTCAAAACATGAATTTGGAAAACGAAACTGGAACTACACAAAAACCCCCGAAGCTAATGAGTATTGAGGAGTATTACGGTTGGAAAGATCGGTTTGAGAACTGGGTACAAGCCAATCACTTGAGATCTTGGGAGTGTATTTTGAAGAGATATGTGCAACATTGCATTGAATCTTCCAGATGGTCAAAGTTTTTCTAAAGAAATTGCAAAAGATCACATGGCGTTACTTGCAACTGTGCTACAATCTTATGAAGGTTTGGTTGCAGGGAGGATCAGAAATCCTATGCTGACGAAAGAGGATTACGATCAGATAGACGCTGAAGAAATGGAGCTTATGGACATCAAATGGTGTCTAGCTAGTGTCTTGAGGAGAGCAGAAAAGTTTAAAATGATCACAGGGAGAAATGATTTTCTGGATGCACATGTGTCTACTTTGGGTTTTGATAAATCTAAAGTTACTTGTTTTCGATGCAGGGAGAAAGGTCATTTCAAAAGAGAATGCAAAAATCAAGAGGCTAGTGGAGTAAAGAATCCATTTGGAAAAGATGACTACTATCGGAAAGCCATATATCAACAAGTTGCTCATCAACCATATCAACAAAAAGAAACACAAATTGCTCATGGGAAGATGATTGAAGATGCAAATAGGAAAGCTTATTCTGGCATTCTTAATCAAGATGATGAGAAGATGGCTCCAGATTTCAATTGGAACAAATATATATCAGCTGACAGTAAAGCATGTTTAATAAATCAAGATGATGAAAAATTACCTGAAGGGTTCAGCTGGGATCAGTTTGCAGATGAGAATGGGAATTTTAAAGCTTTCATTGCGAAGATAGTTTAAGAACCGGATTTGTTTACAGAGTGGATGAAAGCGATTGGTGTTCATGAGAAGAAACAAGAAGAAGAATCTGTTTCGTCTGATGAAAGTTCAGAAAAGGAAACTGTTGTTGATCAAACATCAATTGATTCTGGTTCTTCAGAAGAAAGTTCCGAAAGAGCATTAGATTTTGATCAAACACCATCTGATTCTGGTTCTTCAGATGAAAGTTCTGAAAAAGTGATAGATTTTGATCAATCACCAACTGATGATAGTGGTGATGATGAGGAAGAAAGACATATTAATATCGCTAAAACTCATTTATCTCCTGAAAGTTTTCAATTTTATTTTGCAGATCGCTTAGAGAAGCTGAAGGAAAGATGTGCCGCAAAAGAACAAAAGAAATTGAAGAATGAAAGTGTTGCTAAAAAAGAAGAGACTGTTCAAAAAGATGTTAAAGTTGAAAAGGTGATTGAAAATGAACCGGTGATTGAGGTTGAGAAAGATTGTGGATGTCATCAAGCCTTGCTCAAAGTGCTTAGAATCTTGCAAGCAATGTGCAGAAAAAGATGAGAAATTGGTTGAGTTTGAGAAGATGAAAGAACAACTGTTGTTCAATCTCAATTACGTGAAAGAATCTTATGATGTGCTGAACAAAACTGTCACTGGTCTTCAAAAGACAAATTCTGAAAGAGAAGATGCATTGGCTATGATGAATTCTGTGATGATGACAAAGCAAAAGGCAATAAATCATTACATTGAAGAATGTGCAAAGCTGCAGCGAGAGTTGGAAACTGAGAAGATTGAGAATGAGAGAATCAGACGTTTATTACAGAGTTATTCTAGTTCTGATTATCTTATTGATCGAATTTATCCAACTGTTGCAGGTTTTGAAGCATTTAAGGATGATAAGAAGACTGACAAGAAGGATACTGGTAAGAAACAGAGTGTTAGTTATAACAAGTGTCCGCCTCCGATTTGGGAAGGATATTCTCCTAGAAAACTGAATGAGGAGCAAGTCGAAAAAGCGGTCAATATAAAGTTAAAGTCCGACATAACCGATGAATTACCAGAAAACATTGATGTGATTTTTACATCGTCTGACACTGATCATGAGTCTGAGTTAATAAAAAAGGTGGTCGATCAGGTGTTGGATACAGATGAGGAGTCGGAGTTAAAGTCTGAGTCAAATTCCGAGTCTGGGTGTTCAAGTTCGTCCGTCAAAAGTTCGAGTTCGTCGGTCAACAGATCAAAGTCGTCGGTTAAACGGGTGTACAATAAAGAATTCTTGTTATCAAAATCTAATTTGAATGACGAAGCAATCAAAGTGGCATATACATTGATTGATTCAGACAAATTAGATTCTGATGAGGAATTTCCAATAAGAAGTGTTAATTTTGAAAAGATTAAAAAGGATTTCAAACTTACAGAAATCAATATTTCTGAAATAAAAGATGTAAATCTTACTGAAAAACCTAAAAAGTACACTTCAAGAGTTCAACAAAGATTAAACAAGAAAAAAGGTTACGGTTTTGGTTCTGTTTTTCAAAAGAAACCAAACCATAATGGTAATTTTAAAAAGAAAGGTCTTGGTTATATTCCACCTGAAAATTATAAAAATGGAAAAATTTCTCAATCAAATACTAAATTTGTTTCAGGAGGAAGTGCTGAAGAAGAACAGAAGAAACATTTCTGGAGACAATCAAACCAGGAGTTTCTTGCTGAGAAGAAGAGAATAGGGACTGGGGTTTTTCATAGAAAAGAGACTAGAACCTGTTTTAGATGCAATGAAGCTGGTCACATTGCATGGAACTGTACATTGAATACAAAGAAAAAACAGGAAGTTTCTAAAAACCTCAAAGAACAGGTTTTTGAGAAAAATGAGTTACCAACTGAAAGATTCAAATTTTTTGAAAATTCAACATATGAAGTTGGTGAGTGTTCAAAGACTCATTTTTATCAAAAGAGAGCTAAACATGACAACCAAGTATGGGTTGTTAAGAAGTTTTATGAGAAACTTGACGATGAATCTAACTCCACAAAGTTAGACGAGCCACAAGTTGAGTCAAAAGATGAAAACTCAGTACCTCCAATGGACGATGTTCATTTTCCACCATTGAGGGCTGAGAATTTTAAATCAAAAATTGGGAAAGTTGAGATCTCAAGTCAATTCTATTCTGAGAAGAAAGAATTTGATGTTGAGAAAGCTTTTAATGGAAATGTGAAAAAGATTTTTGAAAAAATGGTGGAGGGTAAAGTGAAAGGGGTAAAGGACTTTTATGAAATAAAGAAAGCATCGTATTATCCCGGAGAAGTTGAGGAGGAAACATCCAAGTTTGGTGAAGCTTGGATGTCTGTTTTTCATAAGTAAAATCTGGACTTGCCGGAGCTCCCAAGTTTGTAATCGTGGAGCAGGAATCGGCATCATTCTTGATAAAAATTGATTTTGTGATTGAATCTTATAAATTGTTAAATTTTACAGGTTATGAATTGACGGAACTTCCAGGTTGGTAAGTGAGGAGTAGGTATCGGCATTTTTCTTACAAGTGGTACTAAATGATCAAGATTAATCAGGGACATTAAATTGTACTTGATTTACCTTTCTTACAAAGTGATGATCTTACCCGACCTACAAGTGGTTAAAACAAAACTTATTTTCCGAAAAAATCTTTTTGATTAAAACAAACTTAAGTGTTTTGAAATCATAATGAGAAAATAGTTTGTTGTAAGGGGGAGTTCTGATTGTTTATGCCAAGTGGATGACGATCTGAAGCAATTTGATATCAGTTGTCAATTTTATTGTATAGTTTGTTTTCAAATTTCCTTTAATGTGTTTGCATTTTAGGGGGAGTAAAATTTTTCAGAAAATCCAAAAACATTAGAAAATTTGAAAAAAGGCAAAAACATGATAAAATCAAAAATGAGTTTTAGTGTCAAAGAAGAGGAAATGATAGTACATCAGTAGACAGTTACCGTATGCTAAAGAATTGTAATGTTTAAATAGCGTTAAACGGTCTCACTGATGATATGCCGATAGGTTTTTACACATTTAGTAAGCTTTTTTGGGATATAAACTTAAATTCAAACTTGCTTATTTTGTGGGGAACACTACTTGGATATATGGGTAACCCCTGAAATCTTGTTTGAAAGGTCCCTCTTTCTGAGATACTAGGTCTTTATGCTCAGTGATATCTGGGGTATTATCCCGGGACTTCTGATTTTGCGGAAGCAATGGCCTAGTCCCCGGAGAATACTTTCTGCTTGCTTGAAAAATAGCGCCGCCCTCAGCAAAAATGATGAAACAATAAAATTGATAATCATTGATGTTGTAAAAAAGATCCTCTAAAGGGGACCCACCATAAGTCGAACCGTCATCTCTCTGCTGAACGGAAGTTCTGACCTGAGCTCTCACGGTTTTGCAATTAACCCCTTACAGATATCATCTGTGGTATATTCACCTGTAAGACTGAATATTGGGATCTGGATACGGGAGTATATTCAAGAGGTGGGACAGATAAATGAGTTTAAGTTCTTAATACACCTAATTCGTATCCTGAATTTGTTGAAATTTTGTGTGAAAATTTAAGTGGATCAGTATATCGGCAATCTAAGTGAATTGTTTAATTCTTAATGTGTAACTAAGCTCAACGGTACTCGTGATTTGTCATAAACTGATATGATCCTCTTGAACAAACTCACAAAAATATTGTCTGTAAATATTTCTTTACTGCATTTTTTTCTTTCAAAAATCCAAAAAGATTTTAGTGTGTTTTAGCATAAACTTTTGAAAATTTAAAAAGATTTTTGACAACTGATGTTGGAAAGCTGATATTCAAAATTCCAAGTGCTAAACATGATGAGCATGTGGTGAGGGAGAGTGTGTGATTAATTGAGAAAAGTTTT
The DNA here is from genome assembly GCA_030545235.1 of Helianthus tuberosus. Lineage (NCBI taxonomy): Eukaryota > Viridiplantae > Streptophyta > Magnoliopsida > Asterales > Asteraceae > Helianthus > Helianthus tuberosus. The sequence goes on from JARYGA010005812.1 coordinate 8,236, forward strand.
TGAAATAAAAGCTTTATTCCTACAAATGGTTCATCAGAGATTAATATTATAAAATCATGGTTTGAATTTCTTATCCATAAGTGGTCATCAGAAAATTTACTTTTGGGTAGAGAATGTGCAGGTATAGCCAGGTTTTGATTCTGAACCTGAAGAAAAAGCAAAATGCCAGGTTCTGATACCTGAGGACTCTGTGATTTCAACAAGCCAGACTGTGATCCCAGCATATCGAAAAGGGAAGTCTGAAGACATCCGAGGAAAGTGTGTTCGAGGAAAGTTTGTTGATGATGAAGAAAAGATGTAAGAGCCAGAGATCCTGGAGATCAAGAGAAGATAAAGTTTGAGAATGCTTACACGTTCAGACTGATAAAGACTAAAGACATTGAAGACTCGACACTTTAAGACTCGTCAACATTCGAGGAGGAGTCTGTTGGTGTATGCGTCTGTCGACTTCGTCTTATATCGAGTCTTACATCATTCAAGGCACAAAGTTCAAGAAATCAAGATTACAAGTGATTCCGCTTGAAGCTGCTTATTCCGCTTGAAGCATGCTATTTCGCTTGAATAGATGATTCCGATTGGAACTGATGATTTCGCTTGAAGTGTTATTGTTGTGATTTCGCTTGAATGGTATTCCGCTTGAGCATGTTCAAGCGTAATCACCTTTCCTATATATAGTTGTTGTCTGATTTCGTTTGAGGGTGTGCATTCATGTGTGTTTCCGACGGCGAAGCTCTGTCGAAGTGTCGTCTTGCTGTAAAATAGTTCCAGATCAATATAAACGACAGATTAAGTGATATCTAGCTGAATTCAACTCATAATGTATGTTTCCGCCTTTCATTTTGAGTAGAACACCTCTGATCGACTCATTTCGGGTTCGACAACGATCCTACAAAAATCAAGGGCAATGGTGATATATATGCGGATTAGACACCAAAAAAAACACTCAACAAATGGCTACAATTTAAGGAATGTGTTTAGTGACGGCATCAGATTCCTAATTGATGGAGAAAGGTCTGGTGGCAAGAAAAGCTGCTTCTAGGAGGTTGTCAAGTGTTTTCGCTAGACGATTCCATTCATGGGTGGTTGGTTTGGCCCTTGTTCCTGTAACTCGAATCCTAGCCCGGTATATCCCATTTTAATTTTACACCATTGTGAACCTTACGCCTTTTTTACTCTCTGATCGAGGTTCTCGGCATTGAAAAATTTTCGTGAACTAAATCACACGTGTATATGTTGACATTTAAGAGATATACAGTCAAGAAAATCAAGGGCAATGGTGATATATATGCGGATTAGACACCAAAAAAAACACTCAACAAATGGCTATAATTTAAGGAATGGGTTTAGTGACGGCATCAGATTCCTAATTGACGGAGAAAGGTCTGGTGGCAAGAAAAGCTGCTTCTAGGAGGTTGTCAAGTGTTTTCGCTCGACGATTCTATTCTTGGGTGCTTGGTTTGGCCCCTGTTCCTGTAACTCGAATCCTAGCCCGGTATATCCCATTTTAATTTTACATCATTGTGAACCTTACACCTTTTTTACTCTCTGATCGAGGTTCTCGGCATTGAAAATTCTTCGTAAACTAAATCACACGTGTATATGTTGATATTTAAGAGATATACAGTCAAGAAAATCAAGGGCAATGGTGATATATATGCGGATTAGACACCAAAAAAACTCAACAAATGGCTACAATTTAAGGAATGTGTTTAGTGACGGCATCAGATTCCTAATTGATGGAGAAAGGTCTGGTGGCAAGAAAAGCTACTTCTAGGAGGTTGTCAAGTGTTTTCGCTCGACGATTCCATTCTTGGGTGGTTGGTTTGGCCCTTGTTCCTGTAACTAAGAAGTTTGCAAAATGAAGTATTAATAAAACTTTGGTTTGCACCAGAGTCAAATAATACTTTAGCAAAAATGTCATTAACTAAAAACGTACCGGTGATCACATCCGGGATCATTTTTGCTTCTTCTGCAGTCAAAACAAATGGTCTAGCATTTTTGGTATTCTTGGTGTTCGTAGCTGGAGCTAGTTTTGGACAGTTTGGCTTGATGTGGCCTTGTTCTCCACAGTTGTAGCATATCTTGTTATGAGGTTTCTTCAAGCAGTCTTCCTCCTTATGTCCAGATATTTTGCAGAAATTACAGTATATGGAGCATCTTCCAGAATGCTTCCTTTTGCAATACTTGCAATAAGGTGCAGAGGTAGAACCTACATTCTTCCCATGGTTAGAACTTCCAGAACGGAATTCTTGGGTAAGCTTCTGGGTTAAGTTCCTTCTTTGATCCTCTTCTCGTGTACGTATTAACTCGTCAATCAAGGTATTTGCTAGTTCTACAGCTTCTTCTATGGTTTGAGGTCTAGCTGCCTTGACTACATGCCTAATCTCTCCAATTAATCCCCAGATGTAACGGGAGATTAATACTAGTTCCGGTGATGCAAGGGTTGGCACTATTCTAGCATATTCAAAGAATAAAGTAGTGTATCCCTTACTATCTACCCCAGTCATCCTAAGGTTTAGGAACTTATTTGCTATCTGTTCCTTTTCATTAGGAGGGCAGAATTTCCTTTCTACCATGTTTTTAAATTCCTCCCATTCCATATTGTAAACCCTATCACTTCCCCTAGACTGGAGGATAGTGTTCCACCATTCTAGTGCTGAATTCTTAAACAAATTGGAAGCAAACATTATCTTATCCTCTTCCGCGCATTTGCTTATTCTTAAGACTACCTCAGTCTTTTCTATCCAGCGTAGAGATGCAACAGCCCCTTCATTGCCCGAGAATTCCATTGGTTTACAAGACCAGAATTCTTTATAAGAACAACCATAAGACATGGTTCTTCTTCTTTTGGGAATGGGCACTTGAAGTATGGGTCCATTATTTACGTTGTGTTCAGGTTCAGAGGGTCGTTTACTATCACGTTTACTTTTATTTTCTGCTTCCTTAACCGTTTTGATAATATAGGGCATCGCATCTATTATCCCTTGTTGCACTATATGTTGCATGGTACTGTTATCCACTTGGTTTCCATTATTGTTGTTGTTCGGGTTTTCATTATCCAGGTTATTGTTATTCTGGTTATCGTTATTCTGATTTTCCTGGTTCATCTCGTTGTCCATCTGAATTTTAAACATTTGCCAATTATTAATATCACAAAATAATATTTTAAGGCAAACAATTACACAACACACATATTGGTCAAAAGCGTCGAGCATTGCGACTTGCTCTTTCTTATATAGTATGCGTCTAATACAAACTAATACTGGAATAAAAATTACAATACTACTATGCATCGCTAACCACGAGGTGGTCTATACTACAACATATATTATTATTATTACACGCATATATTTTTTTTCACACACATATTATATATTATTATATTATTATTACTATCTCCACCATCACTTTTACTGGTATGGGTTCATCCAGAACTCCATATTACGCTCGTCGTACTTCCAGACGAGTCGTTCTCCAACCTGTCTCATCCTCTCGCTACTTTCTAAAATCTCTTCTCCGAAAGTTCGGAGCTCTTGCACATTTTCTGCACTCATTGGGGGTGCAGGTGCTGGCACTGGGTCTGGGTACTGTGGCATGGGTTCTTCCTGGGGATACGGATTCTCTAAGATTTCCCTACTGTATTCATCATTATCGTAGTAGGGATCTAGAGGGTCCAGACCTGGGTAAGCTGCTAAGTTTGGCATGGGTTCATCTGTTAGGTGGTAGCGTTGCACATAATCCCTATGATCATCGAACCATGGGTCGTAGTCTGGGTCTAAGGGATTGGGTGCTGGTACCCTAGGTATCTCCTCTGGGTTGAAATCATGCATTTGGATTTGGTTTTCTGGGTTGTTTTCAATCTCCATTGGCTGCGTGGGAAACAAAGGTAATGGTTGAGGGGCTACTAGTTGTTACAGGTTTGGGTCGGCAACTGTGGATGCTAAAATATGGAAGTTTGCTAAACTCATATTAAGCATGTCTTGGGTATGGGCATCGGTTTCTCTTTTAGCGGCTGCTAGAACTCGCTACTGTTGTAACTTTTTCATTCTCTTCCTACGATCTTGTGCTCCCATACTGAACCATCCTCTCTTTTTATGAGGGAATGGCTCTTCAGACTAAGCCTTAAACACAAATATCCCTTCTTCATTATCAGTTGAATACCCTGAGAGGGCAGGCTGTGAAGATGTGCCTTCGTTCCTAGGTGAGCCAGACAAATGACGATAAGCGTCAGAGGGTCCTTGATCGCTCATACTGTAAACTAACAGATAGTCAAATAACACACAACGGTAAAATACAGATATGCACGTATTTTCGTAATTAATTTCCTAACAATTTGAATAATATCTTGGTGTCAGCAGAACACTTCTGTGGCTGAATCAGTGGCTTAGCTCTGATACCACCTTCTGTCACAACCCCCGTCCCCTATCTGTCCAGGGAACGGGCGGCCGCGAGACCAGTTTTGGTGGTATCGATGTTTATCATTTTGGCAGCAGAAATTTCATCAGGACCGTAGTTAGAAAATATTTATCAGAGTAAATACCACGCTTTTATAATATTAAACATATTGGGATAAAATCGAAGTTTTTATTACAAATATTTTCATAGAGAAAATCCCTATTTTATTGAATAAAACATCTTCTTTTATTTAGGTAACTTTTATAGCCACTTTTTCCAAGCCTTCAGTGCTGTCCAGCTGGCTTCTAGTTGGCTTTCACATTTTGTTACCTGAAACATGTTTAAAAATATTTTGTTAGTGGGAAATACTAGTGAGTGAATCCCAGTTTAATCAAGAAGAGTTTTATTTCTTAACAGTATTGAGAGCTATTACAATGTTTACATCTACACAATTACTCATTCAGTATTATCAATCCTGACTGGTGGGTCATATTACCCATTGGCTAACTCTTTGTCCAATGGTAACGTGTTCCACATTTTGTATACAAAACCCTAACATACCGGCAGTAATTGAAGAATTACAAAGACTCAATCACTGCTTAATCACATTGTAAAATATTAGGTTTTGTAAAAATAGTTTACAAAAAGGAGATTACTCACAAAAAGGGTTTACAAAAAGAAGGATTACTCACATTGCTGGCTTATGGTTTCCTTTAAGGGTTTCCTGGTGGTTATCTATTAATTACACAAATGTACATGTGTTAGTATAATAACCGAATATTTACATTAGCAATACCCTCCCCGAGACAGCATTCCAACGACTACGTCGGGCAGAACCACGACAGCCGTTACGGATCCCTAGATCAATCGGGCAGCGTATCTAATACATAACTGGGGTTATAATACTTACAACGGGGCAGAACTTCGTTAATTAGGGGGTATTATACCCGGAAATTACTTCAACACTTAAGAAATTTGAGAGAGAAAAGTTTGTGAGCGACTGGGACTGAACAGCCGATGCCCTCTTTATATAGGGCCTAAATTCGAGTTCCTCGCGGCCCGCGTAAGATGAGTCCAAGGGCTACGCAGCCCACGTAGTAGCCTGGGTAGGCCCTAGCCTGGCCCAGTCATCACACTAGCTTCAACACGAGTCCGACACGTGGCGGCACCGGGTGCGGTCTGGTGGTTGAGTTGTCGCGCCCCGCGTAAGAGACCCTAATGGTCTACGCGGCCCGCGAGCGACACATAAAACTTTATTTTATTTTATTTTTGCAAAAATTAAAGGTATTCGGGGCCCGTTTTCGTATACAGGGTGTACTTTAGGACATATTGGGATATTTTAAAATATATTAGGGTGTTAGAATATTATTTAGGAGGGTTGTTATAAAATCCATGGGTATGAAGTTCTCAAGGATGTCACACTCATCTGAACAAGTGGGTTTG
>JARYGA010005813.1:0-28713 GCA_030545235.1 Helianthus tuberosus
TTAGATTTAACGGGTCAAATGGTGAAGATGTCACCCTTTGGCGTTATTGACAAATGAATTGCTTTGTTAAGTATTATGAATTCACAGAATATATAGGAAAAGGATTTGCGTTGCTATTATCTAGCAATTTAGCGGATGAAGTATTAAAACGGGTCATAGCTTTGATCCGAGCCAGGTATGTGCATTTACAATTGTAGATAAGTCGCATGATTGGTTAATTATGCAATGAAGTCTTTTGTAGTAAAGGATGGGTCAAAGTTGACAAAATCGCCATTGATGGGTAAAACGGGCAAATGGTCTTAAAAGTTGATTAGAAACAAGCTATTTGATTAAGTGAATGTTTTGAAAAAGTAGGAAAGCGAGAAATATGATTTTCGTAAGCCAAGGACCTTAAAATGCGGAATATACCTTTAACGGGTCAAAATAAGCTTTTGAGCGAAAATGGGTTAAGAGGATGCAAGACATCCAAGAATTTAGTCTTTTATGATAGACGTCATTGATATTATTAGGTTCATAAGAAGTTATGGTCAAACAAACGAGTTATGTTGATAAATGCATGAATGGGTCATAAGTCGAAGACTTAAAAGTCTGAAATTTTATTAATCCGGATATTGGATTTTAAGTCCATAAGATGGAGAATTAAATTACGGACGCGTAGGAAAAAGAATCGCGCAAAACGGACATCTAGATCAAAAGTTATGAAGCTTTGACGTTAAAATTTTGATCAAAAATGGAGCTGGGCAAATGCAGCAATCAACAAAGGAACTTGCTGTCAAAAAAGGGGCTAGGTGGGGCGTCTAGCCCCCCTGATTCCGAAAAAAAATTGTTTGTTTGTTCTGTTTTGTCTTGTCTTGGGAACTCGTTTAAACGCGTTATAAGTTACGTATGACTAATTTAACTTACGTTTTTATGAGCATATGTATATGCACACATGTAGATAGGTATGTATGTACGTATGTATGTATGTTGTATGTCTCTATACAAGTAATTAGAAATGTATGTATGTAAGTATGTATGCACCTACGTATGTATGTTTATAAATATGTGAGCAAGTATACGCGGATATATGAAGGTATGTATGTGAGTAGGCATGTTGCAAGTAGGGATGTATGTATGTATATATGTATAATGTTATGAGTGTACGTAATGATGTAGGTATGTGTGTATGTAGATACGTATGTAATGATGTAGATGTGTTTACATGTGGGTATGTTCGTATGTATGTAATTAGTTATGTGTGAACGTATGAATATGTATAAGTGTGTATGAAAGTAGGTACGCATGTATCCAATGAAATTGAGTACTAACGATAATATTAGCGTGCCTGGTGAATGAAGTGTAACGCAGGAATAGCAAAGAAGTCTCACCACGGATTGTATGATTAGATGGAAAGCTGGGATGTAAAGAGTTAACGGAACAAAAAGTAAACGTGAATAAATCTTGTATGTTTATAATGCGTACTAATGTTATGAATTTTATGTGGTGAGCGCATGTAGTACGAGTCATGAGGATCATCAAGGAATAGAGATCGAGTCACAAGACAGATTGTACGGGAACGTTGGTGTATGAAATTTAGAAAACCCATGTTATGTTTTTAATTGTAAATGATTCGATTAATGACTTCATGTGAAAAAGTTGTGTTAAAATGAAGATTTAAGTAAGTCAAGGTATTTATAAGGAAAGAGATTTTATGGCATGAACTTCCGCTGCGACTTTTTGTCAAATACGAACTAGGGGTTTACATCATGTTAACAACCATTTTAATATTGAGATCGACCACCAAAAGTGGAAAACTAAGGAATGACCATATAACATGATGGTTTAAACTTTGAAGTTATAATACATTCTCTCGTATCTTATATTTTGTATTACATACATGCAAGTAATACATATACGATCATAATCCAAAAGTTTATGGATCATAATTATTTAGTTAGTGGTTAGACCACACCGAGTCATTAATGATGATGTGAAAAGTATTGAAGAAAAGAAGATTCGTCTTTATAATTGTACATGTCATGTTTGCTTTCAAGTGAAGTTAAGTATTGATCAACAAAAGTAGGGTGTGATTCCCTAAATATTCTTGAAATTATAATGGAAATAAATATACAAACATGATACCATTTAGTGTTCTAAAATCGATGCATCGTCTAAATGGTTATCAAATCCATAACCTGAAGCTTGTGTGATTGTGGCTTAGCTAATGTGATAGCAAGCATATTAATCCAGATTAGTATATTTATTTGATAATAGGGAATTTGATTCCCAAGTTATTAACGATCATTAGAATAAGTGTTGTTGTTGAGATGATCACTAAATGTCTACTATTTGGTTACAAAGCCAATGATCATGAGAGGAGCAAAAGCTCATTTAGGTACATGTAATTTTATATATAGTACCATCTAGGGCTGCAAACGAACCGAACGAACACGAACAAGACCTTGTTCGTGTTCGTTTGTTAAGAAATATATCTGTTCGCGAACTGTTCACGAACACTTATCAAACGAGATTTTATGTTTGTGTTCGTTTGTTAAGGAAATGAACTTGTTCGTGTTCGTTTGTGTTTGTTTGTTAATTTTAGGCAATGAACAAAAATGAACGTTGATGAACACAAATGAGAACAAACTAATGTTCACGAACACAAATGGAAACAAACAAAAACAAACAATCGTTCATGAACAGAATATATAATACACTGACACTTATTAGATATTTAATTTGTCGGAATTTTGAATGTATTTAGATAAATATAAACACTAAAAACACTAATGAACTATCGAACACAAACAAACACGTTACCGAACGTTCACGAACATAAACGAACAAACACGACTCCTGTTCATGTTTGTTCATTTAACTAAACGAACGAAATTTCTTGTTCGTGTTCGTTTGTTTAATAAACGAACAAACACCAAAATAACTTCCCGCCAAACGGTTCACGAACTGTTCGCCGAACGTTTGGTTCGTTTGCAGCCCTGGTACCATCAATTCACATCAAGCCAATAAGTTATAGTTCTCCCCATACAGTTGGTTTTTGGTCAGGAACCAAAGATGTCTCATCAAAGATTTTGGTTGTGTGACATATAATGAAACTTATCCACCACACCGCACAAAGATGGGACTTCTAAAAAGTTTGAGAATATGTTGGGTCTAGGATTAAATACTTAAAGCCACTAGTGAGAAATTCGTTTATAGCTCATTGGTTTTCACTTTAGTAAATGAATGTTCCCAACATTAGGGGGGATATAACAAGCAGTTGGAAAGTGAAAAGTGAAATGAATTATCATGTCATCTTGATCCTCAGTCTATAAACTATGAACTAGAAGTTTAAATTATAATTCATTTACCAATATTAAAGAACAACTTACCAGACAAGTTCACTGACCTAAATAGAGTGACTAAGTAAGTCACATAATCAACTGCTTATGCTCCAGTTATATTTGTGTCCCAAGAGGACATAACATATTTTTGTAATGAGTCTATTGTATGCCTAAAGCGTGGTAGACTAGTTGATTCCAATAATAAAATTCCTCAAAAATTGGAACAAGTAATTACGCTGGTCCAGTCGAGGTTATAGTAATAAGATCTCCTGAAGAGACAATAGACATGATGGTTCAAGAAGAACCTCAGGTACCTGAAAATAAAGAGATCTCTATAAGTTGTATCATGTCTAAGATATGTATGGAATCGAAATAAAAATCGACGTCGTTATACTTTTGTATATAATGTAGCGCTTAAAATGATTAAATGATGAGGATCAAGATTTAAGATCTGCCTATGAATGAATATTAAGAAATGATTGGCCAAAATAGAAAAACGCAAATAAGGAAGAGTTTAGTTCTCCAATGAAATGGAAAGTTTCTGCACCAATAGTCCATACAACAAAGTTGTAAAATATGTTAGATACAAAAGTATCTTTTACGTGAATCATGTGAAAATCAAATTAAGTGACATTAGTCAAAATTGGTGGCACAAGAATTTTCACAAAGACCTATGATTGATTATGAGGAAACGTATTCTCCAGTTGTGGATGCATTGACTTTCCAATATTTTATTAGTCTGGTAATATAAAAAGATAATTGATATTCGTCTTATGAATGTTATGTATCACTTAATACTGAGAGTTTACATGAAAGTTCCGAAGGATTAAATTATGTTGGTCACGTAACGTAAGTTCTTGAGAACAATGTAATCATTCTATACATATTATGATTTTAATAGGTTATGATTATTTTACATGTTGGATATAATTGGAACTCCTGATGAGTTTCTTAAGTAATTGAGTGCTTAAAAGGTTAATTGACACATCTTAATAATGTAATACTTGTGCACCAAGAAACATACATAGAAAACTTGTACCCGGTGATTGAGATATCTCAATAAATAGTGTACACGCATGGTACAATATGGATTTTGGAGATAAAAGCAAGTGTTCATGACATTTTTGCATATGATATAGATATCTATGTGTTAAATGGGCAAATTTATGTAGCAAAACTTCTAAAGAGTGAAAGCACATGCATATTTTGATAAGATGGAAAGAATTCCCTCATGGATTGGTAATGCTAGAAGCATTAATGATGTCAAAACCTCAAGAACGTATTATATGAAGTTGACAAAATACGTATGGACTAAATAGTCGAAACAAGTGTTGTACAACTCAAGATATTCGCATAAAGATGGATATAAATTAGTCATGTTCTACAAACATTCTACTTTTAAAAGTTCACTATAATCGCAATTTACAGTAAAAATGTCTAGGCGTCATTGAGAGAAATTGTCGAGCTTTTAGAGGGAGAATTTTTTAATGATCTTTGAACGGTCTAATTATTACTCGAACTGCAGTAGAGTATTATGTAATTATATTTTACTAAACCCTTAAGTACATCTAGAAGATGATGTTTGGATATTTTAGTATGGACATAATTGAACCTTAAAGTATGTTAAATGTTGTTAAGTCATTTGTTATAAGAAATGCCTATTATCATCTCATTCCAAAGTAGAGATTCTCATTCTAGAAGTACTATCGTTAAATGCATAGGTGCATTAATATGTTTTGCTAGCTATGTATGGTTATAATATCTTCACTTGAGCTTATTGTCATGATATAACATTTTTCAAGCGAAAAGACATTGGAATGAGTTTAAAGAAATATTTCAGGTATAAACGATATTTGATTATATTTTACTAACCCATCAAAACAAGTTTGGTTAGTCTTGTAGATGCAGGAATGTAACAAAACACAATCGCGCACATTAAGGGATCAAGCGACAAATCATTGGCTACAAAAGCTTTGTTCGACTTTCAAGGAAGATGGACACACGTCACTTAAAGGATACATGTTAAAATGAGGGGGAGACTTATTTAAGTTGCACTCTTTTTCCCTTGACTAAGTTTTGTCCCATTGGGTTTTCTTAGTAAGGTTTTTAATTAGGCAACATACCTGATCCAGAAGTATTAGGGGGAGACAATACGCGCTGCACTCTTTTCCCCTTAGCTGAGGCTTTGTCCCACTGGGTTTTCCTAGCAAGGTTTTTAACGAGGCAGCATCACCAAGCGTATTAAAGAATAGTATATCATCATGTGGATAGTTAAGGGGGAGTGTTATGAATCCATCCATTATTAGTGACTATCCATATTTCTAACTCCCATGTCACATTTATGTTTGTATTAATGTTATAGTCTATATATAGTGGCTCATATATTTTGTATGAGACACATCAATAAAAATAAAATTCTTACATTCTCTATTTTCCTTTTGTCTCCATAATCTCTCTAATCTTAGTTCATTGTTTATATACTTTATATATTGTTGCTATTAGGTCGTTGTTACACAACATAAAAATATTTTTAAAAAAATTGACATATGCAGGGAGGCATCATATTCCATACTAAGCTTCTTATCTGACATATTTGACCTGGGAAAATCTAGTCAAGGTCAACAATTTATTTCCATAAGGGATGGTGTTATTTTGCCTCGAGGTGCCAACATTACTAGAATCTTAACCGCTGCTGCAAACGGGGCCCTCCCAAGTTCAAGATTAGAAACAGTAAAACTTCGTTTACACTTTTCTACGTTCCATATATTTTTTTTATATTTTAATAAAATACTTTCTTAACAGGTGGCATATGCACTGCTGGCACTATCACGGGCATACGGGGTTAAAGCTCTTGAGTGGGCTAAACAGAGCGTATCTTTGATTCCAGTTTCTGCAGCCACTGACACGGAAAAATCCAAGTTTTTTGCAGGCGTTATTAGATGCATCATCGGGTGTAGATATCACAGTTTTGACAAATCCTATTGAAGAGCTTTCTGAGGTTTGTAGACGCAATCGTACTGTTCAAGAGATTGTTTTGGAAGCATTGAGGCCACTCGAGTTGAATATGGTCTGTGTATCATAGTAGCATATAGTTATATCATGGAAACATGTCATTTTTTTATTACTAAGGTGGTTAGTGCGGGTGGAGACAGTGGTGGTATGATGACGACAATGACATGTGTTGTTAGAGGTGGCAGCGGTGATGGTAGTTGTACCACTGGCGACAAGCATTGGCGGTTGGTAAGGCTGTAAACGAACCGAACGAACACGAACAAGGTCTTGTTCGTGTTCGTTCGTTAAGGAAATAAATGTGTTCACGAACGGTTCATGAACACTTAGCGAACGAGATTTTATGTTCGTGTTCGTTCATTAAGGAAATGAGCGTGTTCGCGAACGGTTCATGAACACAAATAAATTTGGCGAACGCGACGAAGGATAAAGAAAGATGACCCAGAGAGTAGCACTCGAACTTGAATCCCTTATTGTGGAAAGGAAGTCGATCGTATTTGCCGATATAAATCATGAGAAATGAAAGGGAAATGATGCATAAACAAGGTGAAAGTGGGTTTCCTAGTTTAATTGTTAGGGTAATAAAATATATAAAAGTTTAATAATATAAAAAGTACAAATAAAATATAAGAAAGTACAAAGATCTTCAACTAAAACACAAACATACGAACACAAACGAATGTAAATCAACAAATGTTCACGAACACGTTCACGAACACGTTACCGAACGTTCACGAACACAATCGAACGAACGAGACCTCTGTTCATGTTCGTTCATTTAACTAATCGAACGAAATATCTTGTTCATGTTCGTTCGTTTATTAAACGAACGAACATAAACGAACTTCCCGCCGAACGGTTCACAAACTGTTCGCTGAACGTTCGATTCGTTTACTGCCCTAGCGGTTGGTGATGTTGAGCCACTTGGACTCGTTCCAAGTTTGCTAATTTTACCATTCCAACTTCCAATTAAATGTTTTCAGATTTCTTAGGCTCTTAATTTGTGTAGGACGTTTTGGCATTTTACTCTTTTGAAATATTTTCAGATGTAATATGCAAAAGTGCCCAAATTTCAGGGACGTTTTGGCATTTTACTCTTTTGAAAAATGTTAAAATATAGGGATGTGAATGCTCAAATGAGACTCAAAATCATAAGATTTTATATGAACTAGTAAAAATGACGTAAAAGTTTTGTCTGATAAACATCAAATGACACTCAAATCATAAGATTTTTTTTTTCTTTTTTGGGATTAAACAGATTAACTATATGAACTAGTAAAAATAATGTAAAAGTGTTGTCTGATAAACATCAAATGACACTCAAATCATAATTTTTTTTTTTTTTTTTTTTGGGATTAAAGAGATTAACAAACATGTAAGTTTATTGCATACACAGACCAAAAAAAATGAATCTTTTTTTTTTCAAAATAATAATATATATTATTTGCAATGGAGCACACATGTGAGAAGTCTTATCCGTTATTGCGACTTAATTTGTGGTACAGTGGAAGTCTACTGGTTCCAAACAAATTCAATCCTTTGCATCATTTCAAACTTCCATACCAACAGTTTCTTTTTTCAAACATTTCTAAACTGCAATGGCTATTGGTGAAGTCTTTATTGGAGCATTCATCACTGTGTTGTTTGAGAAGCTGGCTTCTGGTGACTTGATCAGGCTGGCTCGATCCGCAGGCATCTATTCTGCGCTCAGGAAACTGAGAAACAACTTGACCCTGATCCGAGCCGTACTTGCCGATGCAGGTCAGAAGCATATAACAGACACATCAGTTCAACTGTGGTTGAACAAACTCCACCATTTGGCTTATGAAATAGACGATGTGCTCGATGATTTAGCCACCGAAGCAATACGGCGCCAGTTGAATTATAAATCTTATGCCAACACCAGCTCAAGTAAGGTATTAAAGTTCATTCCAACCAAATTTCATACTCTTAAGTATGGTCATAAGATGAGTTCTAAGCTAGATAGGATTACAACCAAACTATGTGATCTCGTTGAGGAGAAAAATCTTTTGGGTTTGAATGATAACGTTGAAAGATCAAACAGACCAAGTCGACGGCCAGAGGAAACTTCACTGGTTGATGATTCCAGAATTATAGGTCGGGAAGGTGATAAGGAGACGTTGTTGGGGAAGTTGTTGGGTAATGAATCTTGTAGTCAAAACGTTAGTGTCTATGACGTCGTGTCCATAGTTGGTCTGGGTGGGATTGGCAAAACCACTCTTGCCCAACTTTTGTACAATGATAAGGATGTGAAAGATCACTTTGAACTCATGTCATGGGTTTGTGTTTCAAATGAGTTTGATGTGTTTACGATTAGCAAGGCTATATTTATAGATGTTGGTGGGGATGACAGAAAATTTGAAACTCTAAATCAGCTTCAGGTGGCCCTTACAGAAAAACTTTCAAGGAAAAGGTTCTTATTTGTTCTAGACGATGCGTGGAATGAAATCTACGATGAGTGGGAACTCCTCCAACGCCCTTTTACTGTAGGTGCTCCTGGAAGTAAAATTCTTGTGACAACACGGAAGACCAAAGTTGCATTGGTGATGGATTCTGTAAAAGTTTACCCTCTGGAGCTTTTGTCAAATGAAGAAGCTCTATCTTTGTTTGCTCAGCATGCGTTAGGAAAACAGAACTTCGATGTGAACCGACTGTTAAAATCACATGGCAAAGATATTGTCAAAAAATGTGGTAGATTGCCTTTGGCTTTAAGAACACTTGGGAGGGTATTTAGAACAAAATCCAATCATGAAGAATGGGAGGAGCTCTTGAATAGTGAGATATGGACTTCACATACTAAAAGCGAGGTTCTTCCAGCTCTAAGGCTCAGCTACTATGATCTCCCACCACATTTGAAGCAAATCTTTGCATATTGTTGCGTATTCCCCAAGGATTACATGTTTGACCAGGATGAACTAGTCATGTTGTGGATGGCCGAGGGTTTTTTGTACGAGTCAAACGATAGCAAGTCAATGGAGAGTTTTGGCCAGGAGTGTTTTGAAGAACTAGTGTCGAGGTCGTTTTTTCAGCATTTAGCCAACGATAAATCACAATATACAATGCATGACCTGATAAATGACTTGGCTATGAGTGTCGCAGGAGAGTTCTTTCTTATGTTGGATGATAAGAAGGATGTTTACGGTAGGAATGAAGCTTTTGAGAAAGTCCACCACCTTTCATATATTCGGGAAAAATATGGAGCATACAAAAAGTTCAATGCACTACAGAGAGCTAGACGCTTGCGAACTTTGTTAGCCATGTCTGTTACAAGATTAAGCATTTGGCAGAAATTCTATGTTTCGAACAAGGTAATTACAGAACTACTTCCAAAACTACAATTCCTAAGGGTGTTAAGCCTAGCTAATTATAATATTACAGAAATACCGCAATCCATCAGTAGTCTTAAGCATATGCGGTACCTCAATTTATCCAACACCGAGATCACATGTTTACCTGAACAAATTGGTGACCTTCTTAATCTACAAAGTTTGTTGGTGTCCGATTGTTGTGAATTATCTAGCTTGCCAAATAGTATTATATCGTTAATAAATCTGAGACATCTCGACATCACTCATACTCCAAAGTTGAACAAGATGCCGTCAGGAATTAGTCGATTAAAAGGTCTACAAACTCTACCAAAAGTTATCATTGGGGGAGCTGATGAGTTTAAAATATTTGATCTTAAAGGCCTATTGCATCTCAAGGGTCAACTTTCCATTGAGGGGCTGCAGGAAGTTAAAAATTCAGCACACACAAAGGAAGCAAACTTGCAACAAAAGAAGGGTATTTGTGATTTGCAGCTGCTATGGAGCGATGTCTTTGATGGTTATCTGAATGATATAACTGAATATGAAGTACTTGAAGGGTTAAGGCCTTCTGAGAAGTTGAGTAGACTGAAGATTGTGTACTATAGAGGAACAAAATTTCCTACTTGGGTCGGGGATTCCTCATTTGTTTGCTTAAACCAACTTACATTACGTGGCTGTAGAAGTTGTACATGTTTACCGACCCTTGGTCATCTACCTTCACTCCAAAAGTTGATTGTTGAAAACATGGATGGGTTAAAGAGGCTGGGTCCCGAGCTACTTAGACCTTATAACTCTTGTCATGGGGTTGCATTTCCATCACTTGAAGTTTTAAAATTTTCAGATATGATGGGCTGGGAGGAATGGTCAACAAGTGGTGGTGACAAAGCTGGAGCATTTCCTCGTGTTCATGAAATATCTATGATTAACTGTCCGAAGCTAGATGTAGTGACACTTGAGTTTATACCGTCACTTCGAGTTTTACATGTAGAAGGATGTTCTTCAATGGTGTTAAAAAGCATGGTCAGTGTGTCTTCATCAATTGCTACATTGACGATGAAGAACATTAAAGGACTTACTCACCTACATGGAGAAGTTTTAGAGCATCTTAAGGCAGTTGAATATTTAAGCATTTTAGATTGTGATGAAGTCACTTACTTGTGGGAATCAGAAGCTGCCGCATGCGAGATTCTTGTGAGTTTACAAAAACTGGAAGTAAGAGGGTGTGTAAATTTGGTATCATTGGGAGAGAAAGGGTTACACTTGAAGACTACCACTCAATCTGTTTCCGTAGTGCAAATTAAACGTTGTCCAAGACTTGAGAGTTACCATTGTTTGAATAACATTAAGAAGTTGAAAATAAGGAGTTGCGGTTCGCTTACATCCTTGACCTTCCCAACAATGGACGACCCTCCATCCAGTTTTAAGAAGCTTACCATTAAAGATTGTGATAGTCTCGAGCTAAGTTGGCTTCTCAACAACTTGTTGTCATTACTTGAATCTCTTCACATTTCTGAAATGCCCAATCTAAGGTTGTTTCCCGAAGGATGCTTAATTCATATCACCAAGTTAGAAGTTTCTTGTTGTGATAACATAGAATCCATTCCAGATAATGGTTATGGTTTTCTTCCACTTCTTTGCTTGAAGGGCCTTATGATCAGTAACTGCAAGAATATAAAGTCATTTCCTTATGAGCATTTGCAAAGTCTCACATTTTTGAAACAAATGTGGATACGTAACTGTCCAAGTCTCGATTACTCTTTTCCTTGTGGTTTGTGGCCTCCGAATCTAAGTTTCCTAGAAATTGGAGGCTTAAAGAAGCCCATTTCAGAGTGGGGCCTTCAAAACTTCCCAACCTCACTTGTTGAACTATCCTTATATGGTGAAGATTCAAGAGTGGTGTCATTTGCAAAGGCGGAAGAAAATACGAGTTCATCATCTTTTCTTCTTCCATCATCTCTAACTTCTCTAACAATCAGTGGTTTTGTGGAGTTGGAATCACTTTCAGAGGGCCTGCAACACCTCACATGCCTTCAACATCTTCATATTTGGTCATGCCCGAAGCTTAGAGATCTGCCAGAGACACTACTCCCTTCACTTTCAAGTTTGTGGATGTTTGATTCATCCATAGAGTTAAGAAAAAAGTGTAGCAGAAAAGGCAAGTACCGGCCCATCATCTCCCAAATCCCCGATCTTCGAGTGGGATTAGATTGAGCACAGATTTTGTTCACGTTAATAAAAGTGATATGTTCGACACAATGCTACGTCAATCATTACAAGATATAAACGCCCCTGAGTTCTTGATCTTATATTTATCTAAAAACAAGATAAAGATGTTCTATGTAGGGAATTCGAGTCACTAATGATCACAATTGTATCCAAAGTCCAAACAACATCTTCTTATGTTGAAATCAAGTGCATCTTTGAAATGGTGAAAACAGTTTGCTATGTGAAAAAGCTTCATAAAAAGAATCAGTTAGATCACCAGTATTCCTTACATGAACACACACCATCTTTGAAATGGTGAAAACTGATCGCATCTAACTAATAAAACGCCAGTCCACAAGTTTACTAACCAACAATTGGAAACATAGAAGTCATAGTCTACCCTACATAAACCGCATTTGAGAAAACAATTCATACCTGATCATTCCGCATTTGAGTATCCATATCTCATTCATCTTAGCTTCTTTTTGAATGTGGTTTAGTTCGTTTGTGAAACTCTCACATCATGTGACACAAACTCATAAATAATTACTTATATATTATATAACTCGTATATAAATACAATTATTTATCGTCCAAAATGAGCGAAAAATTAGTTTCACTAATATTTTTCCGACAAACTCATGCATCTCTTTAAAGTTGCTGGCCTATAGCAACACTAAAAACTCTTGAATGTTGCTGGCTAGGTGAAATGCCTGTGTGGTGTGGCAAGTATATAAAACAAAACCTGTGTTGCCAATTTGGAAAATAAACAAACTTACCATTCAGTAAATAATAATATAATAATAGATATAATTAATAACTAGGTTTTTTTTCATAATCACCGCGTTGCGGCAAACTTCTTTTGTTATTTAGTCTGTGTTTACATGTGTTTTGAAATCACTACGAGGGCGTTGCGCACGAAACCGCTGATAAAAATGAAAGGAAGATATAGAAAAAAACACTAAAAGATAACCGAAAGAAAATCAACCAAAAAAATTTTATGGTAATGATTTTGTTCGTATGAAACCCGTGGTCAGAGATAAGCTAATGGTACTGGGTGCCGATACTGAATTTCCCGAACCGAAAGATCTAAAGTACAAATTCGGTACCGACTTTTGGCGTCTACCGGTTTTTACCTTCATATACTGGTACCGTAACCGGTATTTTCGGTATCGATATCGGTTGGCACCGAGCTCATCCCTACCCCTGAAACTGAAAAAAAGAAATCATTAAAAGTTGAAGAAAATCAACAAAAAAAGTTGCACGATACCGTTGTTGTTCGTACGGTAGCCATGATCAGAGATGAGCAAATGGTACCGGGTAGAAGTACCGAATTTCCCGAACTAAAAGATTTTCAAAATCATTTCGGTACTGACTTTTGGGGTTTTCTGTACAAGGCTGTTGCTGGTTTTTACCTTCGTGTATCGATAACTGTACCAGGCTGCTGCCGGTTTTTACCTTCATGTACCGACCGATAACAAACCGGACCATACATGCATTTTCGATACAAGTACCGGTTGACACAAAGCTTATTCAACTTAAAAAGTAAAGAAATAATTATTATTATTATTATAATATAAAAATAATAAAACTATTAAATATATATATATATATATATATATATATATTATATTATATTATACATATCAAAATAAAGTGATGATGAATAGTAAAAACATTATATAATAAAGTATTTAATTCTTAATAGTAATTTATAATTTATAATTTGATATTTTAATAATAATTTTAAATCTTTACTTAGTTTTATTTGTTTTTTTTTATCATTTTAAGTTGTTTGCTCACGTATTGTGACGGTACGTTACTGTGAATATTGTTTATTATTATTTAATTTGAAATTTTAGTAATTTAAAAAAAAAATAAATACCAAATCCGCAATTATGTTTATCTATCTTTTTACCTTTTCAAGTTATTTGCTCGTGCATTGTGACGGTACGTTACCGCGGGCATTAGATCGATATTGAGCCGGTTCGTTACCGTACCAGTACGATATATGCATTCGTTATTGATCGTTGAGTAATTTTAAATCTGCACCTATTTTTATTTTTACCATTTTAAGTTGTTTGCTCACGCATTGTGATGGCACGTTATCGTGGATATTGTTTATTATTATTATTATTATTATTATTATTATTTAGTTTGAACTTTTAGTAATTTTAAAATAAATACTAAATCCGTAATTATGTTTATCTATCATTTTACCATTCCAAGTTATTTGCTCGCGTGTTGTGACGGCACGTTACCGCAAGCATTGGATCGATATTGATCCGCTTCGTTACATTACCGGTATGATATATGCATTCGTTATATAAATTACCATGTGTTTTACATCGGACGAAAATTATAAAAACGAACATTGTACCAACACCAATGTTGTTGGATCGCCGGTTCAGATTGTAACGCTAATGTTACCAATATTCATTTATCATCGAATATATAGTTGTATAAATGAAAATTTACGAAACCAGAAACCATAAAAATGAATCTAGGTACCGGTACCGATGTTCTGTATGGTAGCGATACAACGCCAGCTTTTCGAAATAGAAAACAATAAAACAAATATCAGTACCAAACCGTTGTTGTACGTCCGGTTCACTACGTTAGCGGCACGGTATCCATATCAAACAACAAACCATAACAATGAATCTATACCAGTATTGATGCTGTCCAGTTCAGTTTGGTACGGTATGGTAGTGATACGGTATGAAGTTATCCAAAGCAAAAACAATAAAAATAAATACCGGTATTGATGCAAATGTTGTTCAATCGGTTTCGGTTCGATTTGGTATGATAGCAGCATGGTGTTCATTTTCAATAAAATCTATATCGCATTGTTGAAAAAAATAAGCAAGAACACGAACGAATCAAACCAATATAAAGTGAACAACATCAGTATTGGTATCGATATATGTTTTTATTGTTTTCAATCGATGTAAGATTTTCTCTTTGGATTACAATAACGATTGTCCGTACTATAACGAACCGAACTAATACCAACGGATTTTCCGCCGCGAAGCGCGGAGGATTATAACTAGTTACTATAATATTAAAAACAAAATTACTGTTCAAAAGGCTGGGAAATTAATACAAGGATAATTATGTTTCTTTCTCCCTTTCTGTTTTAAGTTTTATCATGAGTAAACTGCCAAAATGGTCCCTGATGTTTTGTCACTTTTACCACTTTAGTCTAAAATTTAAATCTTTTGAATTTGGGTCCTTGTGGTTTCAATTTTGTTGCCATTTTCATCCAAAATCAAAATTCGGTTAGATTTTTCAGTTAACATCCAGTTTTTTGGTCTTTTTCCTCTCTTTTAATGAAGGTCAAAATGGTCCTTTAACATTTTATTATAACAAATTAAAAAAAAATCTGACAATTTTGCTCTTCATTAAAAAGGAGAAAAAAGACAAAAAAATTGGATGTTAACTGAAAAATCTGACCAGATTTTGATTTTTGATGAAAATGGCAACAAAATTGAAACCACAGGGACTCAGATTCAATAGGTTTGAATTTTGGATTAAAGTGTCAAAAGTGACCAATTCTCAAGGACCATTTTGACAGTTTACTCTTTTATCATCTATACTTTATTCTCATTTAATAAAACAGGGATGTGAAGAAGATGCTATCCAACGGTGACTAAAGTTCAATTTTCACTTGTGTTATATTGGGGTGGTTATAGGCGATGAAGGATTTGGACTAGGCTTTGTGTGAGGTTATCAGTTCAATTCCCAAACCCAACAGGGTTTTTGTCCAACCATATGTTTCGCCAGAGAGTTCAACCGGGTTTTTGTCCCATCATATGTCTCGCTTGCAATAGTTTCTAGCTGATTTAATCACCAAATCCCTTACATATATCCTACAATGACCTCTATTCTATTCATCTTCTCCGTAATTTCTTGCTGATTTTGTCCAACGAATCCCTACATTCATCCGCCTTCATAAAATGTAACCCTAAATCTCCCACCCCGCCTTGATTCATTTCTCGGCGAAACACTCAATTTGAACTCAAACATGACGTCACACTCACTATTATCAACTCAGCTCAATAACCTCACTATCTCCATGAAGACTCAGAACCAGTTGGTTCGACCTGGTTAGAGTAGAGCTTCAGATGACCTAGCAATAACCTGCAAGATCACAAGGAAACAGGCACACCGTTAGCCTCGTCACAGGGAGGGGGGCCTCTCTGTGACCAAGCTCGGGCGTGAGAATAAGTATTTGTGAGGAGAAAATAGGTCAGAGAGAGAGAGGGGGGAGAGTTTAGAGAGAGAAAGTTGTGATTACCCTTTGCTTTGAGTCTTGGCGGGGTATTTATAGTCTTTGGGTATGCTAACGTGGCGAGTTAGTTAGGGCCGGACCGGTCATTGTCAGGGCAGTTAAAGCTGTGGGCCCCCACTTAGTTATGGCGTACCAACGTGTTCCGTCTAAAGTGTGAGGTGCGATTCGACCTTTGAGTGCTATAGTTCGGTTCTATATTTGCTGATGATTCGGTCCGATCAAGGACGTATCCTCATCAAGTCCCCCTAGTTCGTAGTGTTTCCTCGGTAAAAGCTTCGAACTATAACGGTGTAATTTTTGGCAGGTTGATCCCTTGACTTGTCGTTTGTTGATTTTTGAATTTTAAATTTCTGGGCGGTGATTCTTGCTAGGTAACTGACGGTCACTTTATCTTTTCCTCTGACGTGACGTTTGACATGCGTCAGTTATCATGACGTGTCACTCTTTGATTAGTTGTTTTGAGGCGGTTTATATCTCTATAAAAAGGGGAAAAAAGTAATTTTTTGTTTTCACTTTTTGCTTTATCTTCTCCATCCCTTTGTCTGAGGCGAAACTATTCATCGAGCAGGTTAGTACCTTTCTTTTTAGTATGGCGAACAAGAGCAATCTATCCGGTTGCTTCAATATCTTGAATAGAAATGGTTTACAATGGTACATAGATAAATATGCAATTCCTGCCTCATTACACCCCGTTCTTCCCGAAAATAATACGCCTATTTATCCTTTCGTACCGGGGAAAATAGGGGTTTACACTCGCCTTTTCGATTACTGCAACTATCGTCTTCCTCTGACGAAGTTCTTTTATTTCACGAGGTTCATCTTTCTCAAATGAACCCTTTCGGCCTTGAGTTAGCTTGTCATGGTTTGGGATCCGACCCAGATTTGGATGTGTTCCGGGCTTTTTACAAGTTGAATCGGTCCGGTAGCTGGTACACCTTCGAAGTTAGGGATAAAAACTCTTGTTGTTATACATGGATTACTACCAGTATAAAGGATTGGAAAGATCACTTCTTCTTGGTTGATGATCGGTGCGTCCCGGAGTTTATGACGTGGAGATTGAAGAAGTCGCGCCTTCCACCCCCCCTTCCTGAAGATTTTGAATTCAATAGAGATTTATATGCGAATTTGATCAAAGAAGCTGGACGCATACAGAAGTACCCGGAACACATCCTCGTTATGGGACGGATCAGCACGATCTGGACCGAACCAGAGTGGTATCCTACTCTCAAGTGGAACAAAGAGGGTTAGTTGTGTGGTGCTTCTTGAGTTTATTTTGATGATTTTGTTCGTTTATATGTTTTATATCGCGACGGACTACAGATATTATTTGTTGTATGTTTTTGTGCAGTTATGGGTTTGAAAGAAGCCTTGAGGCTAAAATCCTTTGATTCCAAGGAGCTTGATATCCGAGCCACTAAGACACCGAAGGGCGATCCTCCGTTTCTATGCGTTGTGCAGGAGAATCTTTATCTGATCCGGGAACCCAAGGCTCCGGATAATCAGGGAGGTTCAGCCGGTCAAGGAGGTTCAGGTTCGGCTCCTGCGGCACAAATAGTGGATATTGTTTCGGCTCAAGCTGCGGTGGTGGTTGGTGGTGATAAGGGCAAGAAAACTAGTTAGAGTGGGACGAAAGGGTCTGGTTCTAAAATTATTATCGAAGATGAAGGAGTACATGTCTCTATCGAAGACGAAGGAGTGCATGCCGAAGGGGGAGAAGAGGGTGATGATGGTGATGATGAAGGACGTCCTCAAATTAGCTTGAAAAGGAAACGGACTACTTCCTCTAAGTCCGGTCCGAAACCCAAACAGGTGAAGAGCACGAAGATGGATTTTAAAACCATTACATTGGATGACGATGAAGAGGATCAAACCACCGACTTCTCTACTGTTGGGGGTTTGTTAGCAAATTTGGATGCTCATCTTCACGGTGGTCGTACCCCAAGGGACCATCCGGTTAAGACTCCGACGAGCCCGTTATCCTTTGGAGGGGCAAATACCAAGGTCTTTGAAGATATTCATATGCCCGAGCCCCTATCATTTAAGAAGATTGAACCTTCTCCTTCGGGTAAGCCTACAACAGGGGTTGCTTCTAACGTTTCAAGGCCAAGTCCACAACCATTTGATGGTGGGGATAGTGCTTCTTCTTCCCCTTTGTGGTTTAAAACTGAAGCTGCTTTCTTGTCCCGGGAGTTAGGTTCGGGCGATATTGGGGATATGGATTCGGCTCGAGCTTTGGAGAAGTATATACCCGAGTGGTCGCTGGTGAATAAAGATAGGATTGTGGATGCCTTGTCGGCAAAGATGGCTCTGTTTCATCTTGGGACTCCGGCCGAGCATGCACATTACCGGAAGATGAGCGGCCCAGAGCTTGGGAATGCCCTAATGCTGAATCAAGCTCAGTCGAATTCTTTGGTGGTGGAGACTTACAAGCGTTGGATCGAGTCAGAATCAAATTGTTGCAAGCTTGAGCGTGAAGTTGCTAATTTGAAAAGTGAAGAGAACGTTCGGTCGAAAACAAAGCAGGAGCTATCTTCTCTTCGTTCTCAGATTGACCGTTTGAAGGAGCAGGTTTTGGAGGCGAAAGAAGTTAATAAATCTTCCCAGGCTTCGGCTGCGGCTGCTTATGAAGCTCGAGACAAAGCCCTTCAAGACTTAGAAGCTTTCAAGTTGAAATTCGCTGATCTGGAGAAGAAGTCATCTGGTACGGAGAAGAGGCATGCGGCTGAGCTGAAAGAAATGCAAACATCTTATGATCAGCTTCTGGCCAATCATCATCGCTTGATTGATGGTACGTTCGTAATTTGCTTTTTATTGCTTCCTTTTCCTACTTATTGAATCCTGTTTTTCTTCAGTTAAAGATGAATTAGAGAGGGCTCGTGACAGGGCGATCGAATCGCACAAAGCAACGATCGACGAAGCGAAAGGCATGTTGACCCGTACTGACGGTGAGATGGTTGAGCTATATACCCAGGTATCGGATCTCATGCTTACCAAGCAATGGTTTCTCACAGATGGGATTGCCTGGGTGGTTAAGCTGGTTCACCAAAGCCCTGAGATGGAGAAGGTCGTTGCGGACCTGGTCAACAGTGTAAACGTAGTTGGGGTGAATGAAGGAATCAAACAAGGCTTCAAGGCCGCTTTGGACTCAGTCCGTTCGGCCGAGGAAGTTCCTGGATATGACGAAGGAGCACAGGATGCATTGGATGCCACAATAAAAGCCTTTGATAATTTTCATATCTCTGTTCTTGGCAATGTTGCGGATTTAATTGACAAACCCTTGTCCGTCATTAAACAGAGAAGTGAACTCCCTATCGTGAAAGAAGATTACGAAGCTTGAAGTTTGGTCTTTATAATCGTGCAATACTATACTGTTATTGTGGCATGTAACCGTACAATTTAAACTTTTTCTTTTGGCATGTATTCGCACAGTTTATCTTTTCGTTTGCAGCATTTGACTGACATGTTTCTGTAGCTTCATATAAAATCATGATTTTGATAACAAATATTCAATCCTGGCTACTTAGTTTTTTAGTTTGCGTCCAAACTTTTACTGTTCGACCAGGTTTTTGCTCGGCCATCTTAGGTGACTGAGTTTTGGCAAGAAGTTTCTTTTGAACTTCTTTTGCTTAGTAGATTTTTTGTAGTCGGACCGTATTAGGTACGAATATTTTGCTTAATAGATTTTACTATTTTTGGAACTATTTAAGCCTTCTCGATCGGCGCGAGGCATGGGTCGAGGCCAGTTTGTGCACATTTTTAACATTGTTCGAACTTATACATACACTATGCTTTATACTTGTAAAAACACAGATCGCTTTATTTATTGATTCAATCATAGCTTCCGGGGAAAAACCTCCCGGTTTACAAGGAAGATGGAAATTAGTTCGGGGCATTACCCTCCCGATTCATACATGGAAATTGAAAGTAAAAAACATAGATAATAGCGATCTTTTCTTGGCCGTAGCCGGCTGTTTACATAAAACACTTCTTTAAATGCACCCCGTTCCATGTCCTGGGTACAGGGGTTCCATCAATTTTTTCCAACACGTACGAGCCTTTTTCACTAGCCTCTTTGACTCGGTACGGTCCTTCCCATTTTGGGGTTAGCTTGCCAGGGGCTTCGACGCGACTTGCATCGTTGCTCCGGAGCACAAAGTCTCCGACCTTGAATTTGTAAAGCTTGGCACGGGCGTTATAGTACTTCTCGATCTTCTTTTTGTATCGGGCTTCTTTAATTGCCGCGATGTCCCGACGTTCTTCCAGCAGATCAAGATTGGATCGGAGCTCACGCTCGTTTTCCTCCCAATATTTGCACCTTTGGTTTGGGAGTCCGATCTCTGCGGGGATCACGGCCTCAGTGCCATAACTAAGACTGAACGGAGTTTCTCAGTTACTAGTCTTGTGCAACGTCCGGTGAGCCCATAAAACGTTTGGTAACTCGTCCGCCCAACCTTTGCCTTCATAACCAAGTCTTCTTTTTATCCCATCAACGATTCGGCGGTTTATCTGTTCGACCTGTCCGTTCCCTTGGGGATGGGCGACCGAGGAAAAGACTTGGTTGATTTTCAAGTTTTCACACCAACGCTTGAACGGGTTTTCCGCGAACTGCTTTGCATTGTCGCTTACGATGTAGAGCGGAAGACCGAAACGGCATACGATTTGTTCCCAAAAGAACCTCGTTACATTATAGCCGGAGATGATTGTGAATGGTCTGGCTTCCACCCATTTGGTGAAGTAATTTACCACTACTAGAAAGTATTGGGCGCTTCCGCTCGATCGTGGAAAAGGGCCGACTATATCGACGCCCCACTTCTGGAAGGGCCATGCGCCAGTTATCGGGATCATCTCGTTCTTCGCTCGGAGGCTTATTGGCGCGTGCCTTTGGCATTCATCACATTGCTGAAGTTCTTTAACCGCACTCTCGTGCATCCCGGGCCAATAATATCCTGCGTTTTTTATCTTTGTTACGATCATTTTTGGCCCAGCATGGATACCGCAAATGCCATAATGAACTTCTCTGATGATATAACTAGCCTGCTCCGGATCGAGGCATTTTAACAGAGGCCCGAGGAAGGTCTTCCGGTACAAGCCTCCTTCCTGCATCTGATATTGAAGAGAATTGATTTGGATTTTTCTCGCCTCTGCTTTATCGTCTGGCAAAACATCATGCACTAAGTAGTTGATTATAGGTGTCATCCATGTTTGAGACGGAGCTTCTACTTGCATAACGTGCGGAGTCGCAATTGACGGTGCGGTTAACACTTCTACCCTCACCTCTTTGGCCAAGTGACTGAATGATACCATGCCAACTTGCTCAACGCGTCGGCCTTTTTGTTTTTGCTACGGGGAATGTGTTCGACTTTACATGCCTTGAATGACGCCATAATTTGCTTCACTTGCTCGAGATATTCGATCATGTTAGCTTCCCTCGCCTCATATTCTCCGTTTACCTGATTTGCTACGAGCAACGAATCTATGTGGGCTACGACATTTCTTGCTCCGACTTTTAGCGCCAGACGTAGACCAGCTAAGAGGGCCTCGTATTCGGCTTCGTTATTAGAACTCTTAAATTCTAGTCGGAGCACATACGTCATATCCGTACCATCTGGATCGGTGAGAATTAGGCCTGCTCCCGCTCCTTCGGCGCTTGAAGCCCCGTCTGTATACAAAGACCAAGGCTTCTCTGGAGCTTTCTCGATTTCTTGCATTTCCTTATCCTCCGGCATTTCTACTAGGAAATCAGCTATCACCTGCCCTTTTAACGGACCTTTGGTTCTGAAGGTGATATTGAATGCGCCCAGCTCGATCGCCCATTTTGCCATATGACCTGAAACTTCGGGTCGTCGAAGAACATGCTAGATTCTTTGATCCGTTCGTACCTCGATCGGGTGAGCTTGAAAGTATCGCCGGAGTCTTCTCGAAGCATGGACCAATGCTAGAGCTAGTTTTTCCAAGTTTAAATATCTTGTTTCATAGTCTTTTAGTGTTCGGCTCACGTAGTAGATGGGGATTTGCGCCCCGGTCCGGTGAGCGACTAGTACTGCACTGATAGCACTGGATGATGCAGCCAGATAGACCGTTAGCACCTCATCCTTTTCTGGTACGGTGAGAGTCGGTAAAGTTTTGAGATAAACTTTAAGTTCTTCGAAAGCTAGTGCAGCTTCTTCCGTCCATTTGAACTCCGATCTGAAGCTTTTTCTGAGCACGTCCATGAACGGGAGTGACCTGTCTGCTGCTTTTGACAAGAAGCGATGGAGAGCAGCCAATCGTCCATTTAGGGATTGAATCTCTTTTACCGAAGTTGGAGGTTTCATTGTAAGTACGGCATTGATCTTGTCTGGGTTGGCTCGAAGGCCTTTTAACCCGACCATGACTCCCAAGAACTTTCCTTCTTCTACCCCGAACGTACATTTTTTGGGGTTTAACTTCATGTTGATACTTCGGAGTCGGGTGAATGTTTCAAGTATGTCTTTCAGCATGGTGGCTTCATCGTGACTCTTGATTACAATATCATCAACATATACTTCTACATTTCGCTCGATCTGATCTTTGAAAGCTTTGCTCATCAGACGCTGATACGTAGCACCAGCGTTCTTCAGCCCAAAAGGCATCTTGGTGAAACAGTAAACTCCTTCGTTGGTGACAAAGGCTGTCTTATCCTCATCTTCGACTGCCATTTGTATCTGGTGGTACCCTTTGTATGCGTCTAGAAAACACTTCAACCTGAACGTAGCGACGGAGTCAATCTTCTCATCAATCTCTGGTAACGGAAAACAATCCTTTGGGCACGCATCATTTAGATCGGTGAAATCGATACACATTCTCCATGAGTTGTCCTTTTTTCGTACCATAACTGGGTTCGACACCCACGTTTGGTACCGAACTTCTCGAATAATTCCGGCATCTAAGAGGCTTTTTACGTCTTTTGTAATAGCCTTGGCTCGATCCGGCGCCATATGCCTTTTTCTCTATGCTATCGGTTTGATCGAATCTTTTACGTTCAGGTGGTGCTGCGCCATAGACCTGGGGACCCCTTGCATATCGGAGTGCTTCCATGCGAAAACATCGATCGAGTTACTTAATAGTTCCCATAGGAGCTTCTTCGTTCGTTTTGGGAGTTGGGCTCCGATAGCCACTTGCTGTTCAGGGAAATCCGGATTGATCGACCAGAGTTCTGTAGGCACTTCATACTTTTTGGAGCTCGTTTCTGCTGCGTGTCTTACTTCGGCTACGAATGAGTTTGATTCCGAAAAGATAGTGGCAACCCCAGCTTCGGTGGGAAATTTAATGGCACCATGTATCGTCGAACTGATTGCACCGAGAGCTCGCAATCCGGGTAGCCCGAGTATTATGTTATGCGACGAATGAGTACCAACAACCAAAAAGGTTAATTGGACGGTTCTACTTTTATCACCATCTTTGAATGTGGTCGGAAGGGAGATCTGACCTATTGGACGAACCACCTCTCCCGAAAAACTGATTAGAGGGGTGGAGACTTCAATCAACCTCTTCTTCGTTTGGGGGTTCAGCTGCTGGAAACACTGTAGATACATGATTTCGAAAGCGCTTCCTCCGTCTACATAGATTCGTCGGACTAGATGTCCAGCGACGATGGCCGATATCGAATTGGTCCGTCTCGAGCATCATTTGGATCGATCGGGGGGAAGTATGTTGGTTGGTGCATCCACGCTGCCATATGCTGGTTCGATCGCTTTACCCCTCTTGGTTCGGTCGATCGGATCATATTGATTCCGGGCTCGGTGTTCGGATTATCGATTGCTACTGCAGATTTCTTCCCATCTTTAACTTCTTTCACGAGATGAGAGAGTTTACCGGATCGTACGTCCTTCTCGATTTCTTGCTTCAGAGCCCAACATTCATCAGTTGTATGCCCCTTGTCTCGGTGATATTCACAATACTTCTTGGAGTGCTTATCCGAGGTAGGTCGCTGCTTCGACGGTGTAGGGAACCGGGTGGTTTTCGTACTAAGAATTTCACTTGGCGATTTTGTGAGCTCGGAGAAGGTGTTAAAACGCACGTTTCCGGTTCGGAAACTGCTTCGATCTGACTTCTGATACGGGCCACGACTTCTGTTCCAACTGTTGCTTCTATCTTTTGGTGGTGACGCGTTCCTTCTCCACGATGCGGTTCGAGCCTTGGCATTTCTTGCTGTAGTTTCGTTCGGTTGACTGCAGGCACTCTTTCCCCGGACGAAGGCTTGAGCTCGCTCCATAAGTATCTCCATGGTTTTTGGGAGATCTTCGTGGAGCTTTTCCACAAGCTGATTGTTTCGAACTCCGTGACAAAACCCAGAAACTCGGAGCTGATCAACCGCTCCGCTTATCTGCATGCTCTCTCGGTTGAAACGATCAATAAAATCTTCCACAGATTCTCTGTCGCGGCGCTTTATATGGTGAACCTCGGTAATGTCTTTTTTGCAGCGTCGCTGCTGGCAGAAGTTTTGCAAGAATATACGCCAGAAATCTTCAAAGTGATCAATCGATCCTTCTGGCAACCCATCGAACCAAACTCTTGCCGATCCGGTGAGAGTTTGAGCGAACATGTGACACCAAGCTGGCATAGGCCATTGTTCGACCTTAGCCGCTCCGGCGAATGCGAACATGTGGTCGTCCGAGTCAGAGGTACCATCATAGAATTTCAACGTGGGGGGGCATTTTTAACTTAGCCGGGAGTGGGGCATTAACGATCCGCAATGTGAACTTCGACTGAGAAGTCATAGACGTGGCATGATACGGCATGATGAGCTCCTGATCCTGAGGGTTTAAACCCATAGATCCCTGGCGAAACAGGTCGTTGAGACCGTTACTCATCGGAGCACTCGTAAACGAGGAAAATTGTGCAACACATGTTATGGGAGTGGAGATTATAGGACTTACCATAGATCCAGAGGTGAAAGCTCCAACGGAGACGGGGTTAGCCCCTGGATAGACATTGCTGAACAAGTTTGTGCGGAGACTCTGCAACATCTCTTCTCGCTGCTGCTGCTGCTGTAGCTGTCGTAGCAGATCGGCATTCCGCAGGAGGAAAGCATTGTCAAAAGTAGGCAATGGTGTAGCAACTGGAGCAGTAACCGAGGGCGTGGTGACAGAGCTCGCGATTACAGAACTTGCAGCTGGAGGTGCCGACGCTGATCCTGTCGAAGCCGCTGCGGCGGTGACTGCTGTTGATGCAAATGTGGAGGCAGCGCTTCCTTCCCATATGTCGTTGTAAGACGGGAAAGTGTTTGTTGGAGCAGTTGTTGTGGATTCCATGACTTGGAATAAACAGATTTAGCAAAGTGAATTGAATGAATTCGAGGGGATGGCGCCACTGAAGACTCAGAACCAGTTGGTTCGACCTGGTTAGAGTAGAGCTTCAGATGACCTAGCAATAACCTGCAAGATCACAAGGAAACAGGCACACCGTTAGCCTCGTCACAGGGAGGGGGCCTCTCTGTGACCAAGCTCGGGCGTGAGAATAAGTATTTGTGAGGAGAAAATAGGTCAGAGAGAGAGAGAGGAGAGTTTAGAGAGAGAAAGTTGTGATTACCCTTTGCTTTGAGTCTTGGCGGGGTATTTATAGTCTTTGGGTATGCTGACGTGGTGAGTTAGTTAAGGCCGGACCGGTCATTGTCAGGGCAGTTAAAGCTGTGGCCCCCCAGTTAGTTATGGCGTACCAACGTGTTCCGTCTAAAGTGTGAGGTGTGATCCGACCTTTGAGTGCTATAGTTCGGTTCTATATTTGTTGATGATTCGGTCCGATCAAGGACGTATCCTCATCATCTATACTTTATTCTCATTTAATAAAACAGGGATGTGAAGAAGATGCTATCCAACGGTGACTAAAGTTCAATTTTCACTTGTGTTATATTGGGGTGGTTATAGGCGATGAAGGATTTGGACTAGGCTTTGTGTGAGGTTATCAGTTCAATTCCCAAACCCAACCGGGTTTTTGTCCAACCATATGTTTCGCCAGAGAGTTCAACCGGGTTTTTGTCCCATCATATGTCTCGCTTGCAATAGTTTCTTGCTGATTTAGGGCATGTTTGGCTAAGCTTTTCAAAACAACTTATTGGCTTATTGATTTGTCAAAAAGCCAATAAGTTGTTTTTGTGTTTGGCTAAGCCAAAAGTCCTTTTAGAAATGGTTTTTTACAAAGCAGAAAATGGAGGTTTCAAGAAGTCACAATATTGTGACTTCTTGGCCAGCTTTTAACTTTTCAAACTATAAATTACCAATATACCCTTTCTTTACCCCCTTATATTTAAAAGAATGCCCATTTTAGTCATTTTACATCAATAAGCTAATCCAAACACTTTTTTTAAAAACTCATTTCCCCAAAAGTCTTTTTCCAAAAGTCTTTTTTAAGTATAATAGCCAAACATGCTCTTTAATTAATCACCAAATCCCTTACATATATATCCTACAGTGACCTCTATTCTATTCATCTTCTCCGTAATTTCTTGCTGATTTTGTCCAACGAATCCCTACATTCATCCGCCTTCATAAAATGTAACCCTAAATCTCCCACCCCGCCTTGATTCATTTCTCGGCGAAACACTCAATTTGAACTCAAACATGACGTCACACTCACTATTATCAACTCAGCTCAGTGACCTCACTATCTCCACATCAACAACCGATCAAGATTTCGACTTTGCCGATGTATTCGGCCACACCTCATCCTCTTCAACAAACCCTAATCTCAATTTGTTCATTGGCGACCCACAAATCATCCACAACCGTTCCCACTCATTCATAGGCCCTTCTCCTCGTTACACTCTATCAACATCCCTCCCATTTCACCAAGAATTCGGCCCCGAAAGCTCCGAAGAAGACGACGAAGAGTTAATCGAATCGATTGGAATCGAAAAGGTTGAAGAGAAGGTGGGAGGATTAGTGGGTTGTAAGATTGGGCCTGGGGATTTTGAGATTATGAGGGTGATTGGAAAAGGGTCTTTTGGGAAGGTGTTTCAGGTTAGAAGGAAGGGTGAAAGTGTAATTGGGGATGGGATATTTGCTATGAAAGTGATGAGAAAGGATACTATTATAAAGAATAATCATGTGGATTATATGAAGGCTGAAAGGGATATACTTACTAAAGTTGTTCATCCGTTTATCGTGCAGCTTCGTTATTCGTTTCAGGTATAACCGGCTCGGGCTTTGATTACTCTTGTTATTATGATGAGTGCCTTTGAATGTATGGTGATTATGGTACATTTAGATTTAGTGGTTGTCTATGCAGTTAATATCAGTGATATATCGGTTATATCGGTCCCCTAGTAAAATATCGGTGCCAATATTATTGGCGAGTTAAATCTGTAGTTTACTTATCAGTGTATGTTAGTGGGCTGCCATACTTTACAACTTCCATTATTAGTATTTGAGAAAATTACTTTTCGAGTCCCAGTGTTTTATGGGTGTTAACCACTTGAATCCAAAATCAAAATGTTTAACGCCCTGAGTCCCTAAATGCTTTTTTTGTAACCCTAAACATTTTGATTTTGGACTCAAGTGGTTAACACCCCTAAAACACATGGACTTAAAAAGTAATTAATTTTCCCTTAGCACTTTTGTATGGTTTGTCTGCTATGATAATCTTAGTTACATTTTATGTTATCTGGATTACTATACTCTATACTGCCAAAAAAGGGATTTTGGAGTCGAGGGTGTCGGTGGGAGCAACCTCTCTATCTCCGAGGATAGTGGTAAGGTTTGCCCCCTTCAAACCCTCCCCTGACCCTATTAATAGCTTTGCTATGAGTGAAATTATATTGGTTACATTTGTTTGTTTGTTTGTTTTTTTTTTTTTTTTTTGTGTGTGTGTTGTTGTTGTTGATCCTGGATTTGATTACAGACAAAAACTAAGTTGTATTTGATCCTGGATTTCATTAATGGAGGCCATCTTTTCTTTCACCTATACAGACAAGGGATCTTCAGGTACATACATGTTCATTAACATGTATATGATGTATGTTTGCTTTTTTTTTAATTCTCTTTTTTGGGTATGTCTTGGATAGTGAGGATCAAGCAAGGGTTTATACGGCTGAGATTGTATCTGCGGTTTCACATCTTCACGAGAGAGGAATCGTGCATCGAGATCTTAAACCTGAAAACATACTCATGGATGCCGATGGGCATGTAATCACCACACCTATAGATTCATATCTGTTGAAAGTAACCGTTCTATCATTTATGTTCATTAAAGTCGGTATTTAACTACTTGATTGTCAGGTTATGCTAACTGATTTTGGTCTAGCAAAGGAGATCGATGAATCCAGCCGATCAAATTCAATGTGTGGGACCACGGAATACATGGCTCCCGAAATTTTACTAGCGAAAGGCCATAATAAAAGTGCAGACTGGTGGAGTGTTGGAATACTCTTGTATGAAATGCTAACTGGGAAGGTATACATATACGCACATTTTTATTTCTAATTCTTTCTATGGTTATACCAACAGAATTCTATAATTGCATGTACTTTTGCATCTTTTCTTCAGCCACCATACACACATTCCAACAGAAAGAAACTTCAAGAAAAGATTATCAATGAAAA